>QANX01004441.1:0-39967 GCA_003254975.1 Ochetophila trinervis | reverse complement strand
ACAAAGAACAAGATAAATAGGAATTTATCTTGGCCTTGCTCTGATACCAAATGATGCGGAACCCCAAGCTTAAAGAAACTGTAATCCCAACACACAAGATGATATGGCACAAACCCTAGGTAAAAACCTGCCCTATAGCACCTCTAGATAACAATTGTATCTAGCAACACTAATTAGAAGGCAAAGAATGAAATTGAAATTCGCCACAAAGTAAATACCTTTGATAAGAAGATCAATTCCCAAATGCAACAAGTAGAAGAAAAACTATCCTCACTTGGAACACACAAGACTTGTTGAAAACAAGAGTAGATTTCTCAATAATCAATAATCAAAGTTGTCTTACAAGCTAGTAACCCCCCTTTATATAGATATTAAGGTTAGGTTAAGAATCAATCTAGACCATAAAATAATTAGGAAAGTAATCCTAAGGCTTAAAACTAACCCTAAATAAAAATAATCCGAAAATAGAAATAATTACAAAACTGCCATTATAATTTGGAAATAGCAATAATTACGAAACTGCCATTATAATCCAAAAATAGCTAAATTACGAAACTGCCATTGTAATCCGAAAATAGCTAAAATTACGTCGTTTCGTCTTTGCAACTCCCGAGCAGCATTACCACCTTCATTCCTTGCTTGGACATCATGCTTAAAACATCATCTTTTGCTCCAATGGTAGAATATGGCACTATGATGCCCGTATCACTGAAGATGAAATCCATAGAAATATCTTCCTATTTGGTTTGAGGAATAGGTAGAGGGGTGTAGAGGCCAGTATTCTAAGCATGACCTTTGGCTGTCTGGCACACAATGCATCTTTGTATAAATTGAGAAACATATTTCTTTAAATGTGGCCAGTAAAACCTGTTTTCTAATAAAGTGATGGTCTTGTCTCTGCCTGTGTGAGCTGAAAGACCTCTTGCATGCAACTCTTGTATCAATTGTAGTCTAAGTGAGCCTTGAGGAATGCAAAGCAGATCCCTTTTGAATAAGAACCCATCATGTATGTAAAATGTCCCCATAGGTTCATTTAGTTCACACTTGATCCAAATGTGAGCAAAATTAGGATCCTCTCTATATTGGTCCTTAAGAGAGTCAAAACTAATTATTTGAGCCTGCAGTATGGTTAAGAGTGTTGTTTTTTGACTTAGAGCATCTGCTACCTTGTTCAAAGTCCCAGCCTTATGTTTGAAAACATAGGGGAATTTCTTGATGGTTTCTATCGATCGAGCATGTGCTGCAATTCGTTTTTGAGATTGGATGAATTGAAGAGCTCTATGGTCACTATGGATGATGAACTGTTTAGGAATGAGGTGGTGCTCCTAGTGTTTGAAAGCCCGAACCAATGCATATAACTCTTGCACATAAATAGACCACCTCTGTCTAGCCTCACTGAGTTTCTCACTAAAGAACTCAATAGGTCTGCCTTTTTGTGTGAGAACATCTCCTATCCTAGTATTGGAGGCATCAGTTTCTAGCTCGAAAACTTTGTCAAAGTCAGGGAGAGCAAGCACTGGGGCTTCACTTAGCTTCTGCCTTAGCAGGTCAAAACTGGCTTCTTGAGGAAGACCCCAATTAAATTTACCCTTCTTTAAGCAATCTGTTATAGACCTGCTATAGAGCTCAAACCCTTAATAAATCTCCTATAGAAAGTAACTAGGCCATGGAAACTCCTAAGCTTAGTGATAGTGAAGGGGGTCTTCCAGTCTTGAATGGCCTTAAATTTAGAAAGATCAGTCTTGATACCTTTTCTATTGATTATGAAACCCAAAAACAATAGTTCACCATTTAGAAAATCACATTTCTTCAGATTCAAGTAAAGTTGGTTGTCTTGCAATACTTGAAATACTTGAGTGAGTGGAGACATGTGTTGTTTTGTGGTCTGATTGTAGATGAGGGTGTCATCGAAATAAACCACAACAAATTTACCAATGAATGGTTTTAAAATTTCATTCATGAACCTCATGAATGTGCTTGGAGCATTGCAAAGACCAAATGGCATGACTTGCCATTCATGGAGGCCCTTTGGAGTCTTGAATGTTGTTTTCCATTCATCCCCTAGCCTAAGCCTCATTCGGTGATAGCCACTTCTTAGGTTCAATTTAGAAAATAGCTTAGAGCCCCCAATTTGTCAAGCATATCCTCAATTCTTGGGATTGGAAAGTTGTATTTGACAGTTATCCTGTTGACAGCCCTGCTGTCAACATACATTCTCCAGTTGCCATCCTTCTTGGGCACTAAGAGGGTAGGGACAACACATGGGCTCAAACTCACTCAGATTATGTGTTTTTGAAATAGGTCATCAACAATTTCTTATAAGGCCTTACTTTCCTTGGGGTTCATCCTGTAATGGGGTAAATTTGGGATTGAAGCACCAGGGATCAAGTCGATTTAATGTTGGATGTCTGTGAGTGGGGGCAGGCTGGTGGGTAGGTCTTTTTGTGAAATGGATTTGAATTTGGTTAGGAGGATTTGAATAATCTTTGGTAGGGGAGGCTTGTTTGTTGTTGTGTGGGGAGGGATTTGAGCAGTGGCTATTAGAGCAAATAAGGTAGGACAGGTTTTGGTTTCTTGCTGGAATTTGTGGCCAAAGATTGTGAGGAGGGTAGGCTTGGAGTGGGGTGTAGGTGTGTGGATGGGATCCTATGTGGATTTAGATGGCAGTAGTACTACCTTCTTATGGTTCCAATGAAAAGAATAGGTGTTTTCAGCTCCATTGTGCACAACCTTATTATCAAACTGCCAGGGTTTTCCTAAGAGGATATGGCATGCATCCACATTGAGCACATCACACACTAAGTGATCTTTGTAATGTTTTCCAATACTGAATTGAATTTTACACAATTTAGTGACCTTTAATTCACTCCCCTTCTTGATCCAACCAATGGAATAAGGGTTAGGATTCTTCATTGTTTTCCAATTCAGGGATTTGATTAAGGCTTTGGAGACAATATTCTCACTACTTCCACTATCAATAATGACTTCACATACCTTTCCTTCCACAGTGCATTTGGTTTTGAAGATCGAATGCCTTTGTGGTTGTTGAGGCTGCTTAGGTGAAAACATCAGTCTCTAGACTATGCACAAAAGAGGATCCACATAGTCTTCAGTAACCAGCTCCAGTTCTTCCTTTTCAATGCCTCCTTCAACATTGTCAAATTTCCCAATTTCACTAGTGATAGAGTCAGCATTGTCCACATAATTGAGTACCTTCCTCTGAGGGAATTCATTAGATTTGTGTCCAGGCATGCTACATCTGTAACATTTTAGGGGAAATGGCTTTTGGTATGGGTTTTGGGGTTTGAAATTAGGATTTAGGGGTCATGGTTGTTGTTTTGGCTGCAAATCTATCTGTTTTTGGAAAGGCTGAGAAAATAGGGATTTGGACTTGTCATTGTATAAGTCATTAACAGATTTCCACTTGGATGGGGTTTTGTTCACTCCTCTGTGTATTTGCCTCTAAACTTTGCCAGCAAAATTGATGGCCTCATCCAGGGACCAAATAGGGCTTAGTTCCAACTTCTCTTGAATTGGAAAAGTTAAACCAGCCACATATCTTGAAACAAACTGTTCCTCAGTCTCATTGAGGTTGTTCCTTGCACTGAGCCTACAAAACTCCTCAGTGTATGCATCAATACTGCGATTGGATTGAGAACATTGATGATATTTTTGGAAAAGGATTCGATTGTAATTAGGAAGGAGGAATCAGACCCTAAGCAATTTTCTCATTTTTTGCCAAGTCTGGAGTGGTCATTTTCCTTGTCTTCTCCGATTGCCTGTCAACTGCTCCCACCATGCTAAAGCTCCACCCTTGAATTTATAGGTGATCAACTTGAATTTCTTCTTTTCAGGGACTTCCATGTACTCAAAGAAAGTTTCTATTGAGATAAGCCAATCCAGGAACTCCTCGATGCCCAAATGGCCATCAAACATTTGGATGTCCACCTTAATTCAAAAGTTGGACATGCTGTTTGGATGGTTATATTGGTGAGAATGGCAGAATGGAGTGGGTGGTGGAGTAAAGTCACCGAAGAGATCTCCATCTTTTTCATAATCTGATTCAGGGAGAGACTGATTGGGTGGTCGACAAGGAGGTACGAATGGTTAGAGTAATCGTGGTTGATGAGGGAAATGAGAGGTGTCCACCACTGGATCTGGATCTATAGGTGAACAATTGTGTTGGTGATTTTGAGTTGTTGGTAGGCGAATGCAAAGGCTGTCTTGATTTCGCGTCTACTAACATCCAGGTTCATCCCTGTTCCATTGGCAATGGTGGAGCAAAGAGTTCGAATCTCTCTAGTGAGTGTATCTAACTTCTGCTCCATACTTACCATGGTTGCCTTTAAGGTCTTCATGTCCTGTTCTTCTGCAGCGACACGACTACTTCCTTCGCCAGAGTTTGAAGCCATCATGTGGACGAACCAGGCTCTGATACCATTTGACGTAGGAAGTCGATATAATCAAATCAGAAGAGCTCAGAATTCAAGATAAAATGTATAAGCCTTTTAACTAAACAATCGCAAATTCTCTTTCATTGATTTTCCAAAGCTCAACAACTTTCAGTAATGGAGAAAAATACAGTGAAAACTCATTCTGACGAAGACGATGCCATCACACGCCTTTTGTGATGCAGCCGACAAAGCTTGCCAAAATCCTAACTGAATCGGCCATGTGTACCTACGCGAGGATACAAATAACAATTTGTAAAATACCTGATCCTCAAAGCCACGTTGCCACTAACTCACTTACTAGAACGACATCATTCTAATTAAAACAGCAAACTTAAAATAGTAAATGAAAACGTTACCGTATTACAAATTCAAATTAACAACTAGAAATTAAAGGTAACGATAACTAAAATAGCTTCGTCTTCATCAGAATCCTAAGAGACACAAACTACAGAAACATATACGAGGGCGATCCCTGCAATAATTGCTGCTATATATGTTCTTGGCTCCATTAGAAGAAGAGCCTGCTGTTCTTGAACTTATTACACTTTCTGCCACATAAACTGGACGTTGAAAAATATATAGCATAATTAAATAAAACTTTTATTTATAAATATTATCTTCTGGAATAATAAGTCCAAACATGTTATCCTTAGCAAGAGTCTACTCTAGCTTTACTCGTATGTCTTTTGTTTTCAATTTTCAAAAGCAAATGAAAAACTCTACCACGAATGTCATTCCCCATTGAAAAGCAAGACCAAGTTAGCCATTCACTATAATAGAAGATTAATGAAATTTTTTTTTGAAGCCTTTCTCTTTCTGTTTCCTTTTTTTATTATTCATAAAAAGAAAGTTCAGACATGGGATCAACATCATCCCATGTCATCCCATGTCATCTATACTTAATTTGCTTACTATCTTCATCAAAATGAATGAAACAGTTGATAGGCATAAAATGTTAATGTTTTTATGCCACTTTTTATATTGAATTTTAGCTAGTTTATGATTAATTGTTAATGAAAAATATTTAAATACTGTATTTTTCTATTTTTCAGTAAAAGAAGGCCAAAGGATGGAATTACCGTATTTCTGCGCAACCTTTATTGAGAAAATCATATATGGGGCCACACTTAGAATTTTTGTACGATTCTAGTTGCTAATGATTTCTGATTCAATGTGCTTCAATGCTGCAAAGTTTCATTGCAAATGGTTTGGCCAATCAGTGCCAGTTTGATTTACAAATTCATTAGTTGCGGCAGATTTACACTGTCTTGGGAAAATGAGGATTTGAGTGTCTTTCTGATGTCCAAATTGTGCGATCAATTCAGTTGCCGCAGATTTATACTGTCTTGGGAAAATAAGGATATCAATATCTTTCTGATGTCCAAATTGTGCGATCAATATATGTCTGGAAAGCTAAGACACAGACCTAACGTTTGCAACCAAAATCACTAGATTCAGAGTTTATTTGGTCACCGAAAGTGTATTTGAAATCTGCCTGACGGTCATTGAAGATAAAAAAGAAAAGTTTTATGCTTACTAGGACTACCATTGTGATTGGACTGCCATGTCACCACATATCAGCCAAGTATCCCAAATTGCCACATCACATGACACATGGAAGGTCAGAATATTCTAATTATCTTAATTAGAATAATATTTGGGATAAAAGGAAGGGATAATAGAGATTGATTATGATTCCTAAGAAGATAAGTATCTCTATCCCTAGTGTGAACATGATGCACAAAATACCTCTTTGTCCTTAGATGGCTGCCCATATAGAGAATTTAGGGGAGTTTGAGATCATGTAATTTTTTATCTCATATATTCTCTAGGTTGTATAGACACCTTAGGATTAAACCTCTCTTAAACCTCTCCTATAAATAGATTGCTACCTTGAGAGTGAAAACAATTCCTTACACTAGTTACAGCCCTCACGGCTACAACCATTCTTCTCCCTCTCCAGCCGCATATTCCTTCCTTCCCTCTCCATTCTCATAGTAGCATAGCAAGTTTTCTTAGGGTTTTTATTCAAATATTGAGAGTATTTTACATAGAGAAGAAGTGATACACAAAGCAAGAATCAAGGAGGAATGGCCAGCATTCTTGGAGGAGTCATCTTGGTTCTTGATCATAGTTTAGAGAAGCACGAGAAGAAGATTGAAGACCAAATCCAGCAGTCATCAACTCTAGATTTGATCTCTTCACTTTTAATCTTTTTGTTATTCATTCTATGTTTTCTTTTTATTATTTGATGAATAATTCTAAGAACATGTGTAGCTAATTTTCTATGAGGATTATGATGTAACCCTATTACAAGTATTTAGTGTTTAATACATATTTGAATTGATTCATATTAAAGGTTAATATGTTATTGTAGCTCTTAATGTTTCCATGAAAAGGTGGATTGATTAAGTATTTATATTGGCTTAGAAATAAGTGATATAAGTATGAATGGACAATAAAATACATGGTTATAGAAATATTGCATGCCCTAGTGACAACTTTAACATGTTTTATTGGGTTTGCATCTATTAGGGCTTAAATTTCTGTGTTTAGATTAGAAGTAATTAAACACATTGTGCTTGCTAGATTAGAATGCATCGAGAAATCAACTTCTAGTCATATGTGGTTAAAGGGGGGTTAACCTATTAATCTAGAATGCATTAGGGCTAAATATGAGTAATAGTGGTGAAATCATAATCCTTATTCTCTTAAATCTTTGAATCTTCACTTGCTGCTTTCTTTTTAATTCTTATATTGCTTTGCTTTTTAATTAATGCTAGTTACTCAACAAACAACAATAAAAAACAACTCTCTTTTACTTTTAAAATTTAGTTTGCAATTGATTTAAATTTACTATTAGAGACATTATTTATCGTGAGATCGATATCGGAATTCTTCTTTGAACTCCACTTTATTACTTGTTGATTCATGCACTTACGAGTTAATTATACCACAACAACAGTACCCCAATACCTCTGATTTAATCAGGCTCAATCAATAGATATCAAGCATGAATGATAGGGCAGGATTTCAAAATGCTAAGCTACTGAATTACTCAAATTTCATGATGCTCAATACTCAGAAAAAATCAATAAGGATAGCATAGTAGGAAGTGTGTAAAAAACACTACCACCTAGAAGAAGAGTGCACTACCACAACAAAGAAAATGTAATTTCACTGCGATGCTGAAGCATTCGTACAACAAATGTAAAACCCCAAATTTCATGTCTAACAGGATTTACAATTCAAATAAGAAATAAGAATTTGGTAGCTAAATATTAAACCTTATAGTAATCTTGTTTATATGACTTAGTGGATACTAGAAACCGAATCTACAATTCCACAATTCCAAAAAAAAAAGAACAAAATTTGATTCTGATTTGCCATTGATTACTATTAAATACAGAAAAAGAAAGAAGAGTAGAAATATTAAAAAGAAGCAGACTCTTTATACCAGCTAAAGGAAAACCCATATGAGTTAACACCCCACATCGAATCTGAGCAAAGAACACTGAACCATGAGCAAAACCCAATCGCATTACCAAATCCCATACATATTTACAAAAATAAGAAGAAAATATTAGGATATTAGATTTGATAACTTTAAAAAAATATATATTTACAAATACAAGAAACCATACCGACAGGAGAAAATGAAAGTGAGGAAGACGCATATGGGGAATACGCCAGTGATGAGCTGTCGACGCCGGTGGGTGCTGTTCAAGCCCTTGCCTCTGTGGCGGGTCTATGCTTCTCTCTCCCCCCTATTCTCCTGGATGTTGGCTTCCTCATGGATAAAATAATACGCGCCTATTCGGTGTTCCAAACATATCCTTAGTGTATATAATAACGTTATAATATTTCTAACGTATAAATTATTTTTATAACGTTTAGTTTTTCCTATTTCATATTTCAACAAAATCAGCTTTTCATACAAAAAAATTAGATAGAAAATAACAGTTTTCTAGGTCTATAAATAGAGCTTGTTTTTCATTTTGAGAACATACAACAAATTAAACAAAATCAGAGACTTCTATACATTCTTTACAAAAATTCTTCTTCTCTCAACATTCTTCTCCACTTAAAAGTTTCCAATTTTTCTCACTTACAAATTACAAAATACTAAAGATACATTTTTTACTATAAAATATTTTTTTCGTATATAGATATACTTTGAGCATTATAGTTATTCTAGATGGTTCATGGGAATTCTTAGTTGCACACAATATTCCTGTAGGATCGTCGTATAGAGGAACGTTTATTATCCCAGTGCAGAATTAGACATATCTTCTCTAAGGACAGCGTGCCCCAATCCTTCAAAACATGGCTTCCTCTAAACTCTGAATAATTTGTTTATTATTTAATTGTTGTTTGGTATTTGGTGTTTGTGATTTCAGATTTCCTACTTGCTATAATTTTTTCCAAAATCCTTAGAGAAGATATCTTGTGAGGATTTTTGTTTCACTTCTTTTACTATGGCATCTGCTGATTCTTCTTCTTACAAACTTGAAAAATTTTCTCCCCATAATTTCAAATGAAATTTTGGCTCACTGCTTTAGGTATTTATTATGTTATTCTTAAATCTTTGAAAGAAAAAAGAAAAAGTTTATGAAATTGTTGATTCTTCTAAATCTCTGGAAAAGAAAAGTTGGTTATGCTAAATCTGTTGCATCTTTAGAAACTAGTAAAGGTTCTTAAACTGATACTGTTGTTGATGATTTTGATGAAAAAGACATGCTATGCCATGGTAAAATTTTGAGTGCTTTATTTGAAAATATTTATCGATTTTTTATTCTACTAAAACTGTTTTTGAATTGTGGGTTGCTTTGGAACAAAAATATGGGGCTGACGAACTTAGTGTTAAATGACACTATTGATAAATGCCTTAACTTCCATATGGTTGATGATAAATCTATTTCTGATTAAATTCATGATTTTGAAACTATTGTATTTGATTGAAATTGAAAGGCATTATTTTGGATAATACTTTACTTGTTGCTTCTTTAATTAAAAAAATGGCCTCTTTCTTGGTCTAGTTTTAAAAGAATTATAAAACAAAAGCCATAACGTTTTGATAAATTGCTTAATTGCCTTAGGATATAAGACAAACACCGTGAGACTTTAAAATTTTCCAAAAATAATTTTCATGCCAAAGCTCATAATGTTGAAAATTTGCATAAACCTAAAACTTAATTTTTAAGAAATATAGTTTTAACAAAAACCAAATTGCCAACAATTGCAATAAAAAAGATAGACATATTATTCAGAAAAATATGGCTGCTTGTTGGGTTTGTGGCAAAACGAATAAGGCCAAAGATTGTCTTTTCAGAAAAGGAGTGACGTAAAATACTCAAATAACTTCTTTTGGCACAAAACTTCAAGAAAACATTGTGGAGACAACTTCCTCTTCCCATGCTAATGCGTATTTTATTTTCTGGCCCCCAAACAAATTTTATTTTTAAATCAAATGATTGGCGTATTGATTCAGGGTCTAATGTTCATGTGTGTGCTGATAAAAAATATTTTCTTCATATCAGGAATCAGACATAAAAACAGTGAGCATGTGAAATGAAAATTTGGCTCTAATACTAGGAGAAGGAGAAGTGTAATTAAATTTTTTTCTAGTAATTTTACTATTTTAGGTGGAGTTAAACATGTTCTAGATATTAGAAAAAAACTAGTTAGTAATTCTTTATTGGTTCCAAATGGTTACAAAGTTGTTTTTGAGTCCAATAGAGTTGTATTTACCAAGAATGAATGTTTTATTAGAAAAGGATATTCGTATGATGGTTTATTTAAACTTAATGTTTTGAATTTCAATGTTCATGATTTTTCTACTTTTCATGCTTTTGTTGCTAATGTTGAATGTTTTGATATTTGGCATGGTAGGTTTGGGCATGTTAATTTCAATTCTATTAAGAGAATGATGCATTTAGATCTTATTCCAAAATATTCTTTTGTATCTGGGAAATGTGTTGTTTGTTTCAAGCAAAACAACTTAGAAGACCTTTTAATTATGTTGAGAATGAAACTACTTTATTAGAGCTAATTCATAGTGATATATGTGATTCCAATAATGTTTTGACAAGCGGTTGTAAACATTATTTCATTACGTTTATTGATGATTTTTCTAAATATTTTTATGTCTATTTGATTCATTCTAAAAGTTAATTAGTTGATATGTTTAAGATTTATAAGGCTGAAGAAGAAAATCAGCTTGAAAAAAAAAAAATTTCTGACATCTGATAAAGGAGGTGAGTATACTTCTGCTGAGATGAATCAATTTTTTGAGTCCCATGACATTATACACCAGTTTACTTCACCACAATCAAATGGTGTAGCTGAAAGGAAAAACAAGACTCTACTTGATATGGTAAATTCTATGCTTACTAGTTCTGGTTTACCTAATAATTTATGTGGTGAAGCTTTATATTCTACTTGTTTAATTTTGAATAGAATTCCTTATAAGAATTCTAACAAATCACTTCTTATGAGAATTGGAAAGACAAGAAACCCGACTTTAAATTTCTCAAAGTGTCGGGGTGTTTTGTAAAGGTGAGTATTCCTACGAACAAAAAGAGGGGTTCCAAAACCATTGACTGTGCTTTTATTGGTTATTCTTTGAATAGTGTTACTTATAGATTTTTAATATTAAATTCTGATAAACTTAATTTTAACACTACTATATAATCTAATGATGCTACTTTTTTTGAAAATGTATGTCCTATGAAAACTAGAATTTCAAATGTAACACCACACTATCTCTCCAACTAATATTGTCTCCAATTTAGCCACCGCACTTCAGACGGTATGGAATTTTTGGTCAGACTTCCCAGGAGGTCACCCATCTTAGGAATGCTCCCACTGGAGCACGCTTAACCCCAAAGTTCTTCCAATTCTGAAGCCAAACGCTCTGAAAAGGCCTTGGTTGTTAAGAGAGTGCTTACTTTACATTTGAACCATTACCACATGACCCCCTTTCCACACCCGGGCGATGTGGGATTGGACACCGATCTCTGCCTGCCAGTGTCTCGCACCCGCCCACACTTACTCTGGCTATTACAGGCTCTGATACCATTTGTAACACCACACTCTCTTTCCAACCAATATTGTCTCCAATTTAGCCACCGCACTTCAGACGGTATGGAGTTTTTGGTCAGACTTCCCAGGGGGTCACCCATATTAGGAATGCTCCCACTGGAGCACGCTTAACCCCAGAGTTCTTCAAACTCTGAAGCCAAATGCTCTGAAAAGGCCTTGGTTGTTAAGAGAGTGCTTACTTTACATTTGAACCATTACCACATGACCCTCTTTCCACACCCGGGCGATGTGGGATTGGACACCGATCTCTGCCAGTAAGGTAGCCTGCCAGTGCCTCGCACCCGCCCACACTTACTCTGGCTATGCCAGTAAGGTAGCCTGCCAGTGCCCTTTGCACCCGCCCACACTTACTCTAGTTTTTTAGATCCGGGTCGTCACATCAAAACCAGTTAGTGACAACTTAACTTCTAATTTTATTCCAGATGAATTATATTTTGGAAATGATGTTCAAAATTTTTTGGTTGAAAATGATAGAAAAACTTTTGATGAAGCCATGAGATCTCTAGATGCTCTTTTTCGGAAAGAAGCAACTAATAGTGAGATGGATTCAATAATGAGCAATAATACTTGGTTTTTAATTGATCTTCCTTTTGGTTGTAAAACAATGGGTGCAAATGTATTTTTACAAAAAATTGAGAACTGATGGCCCTATTGAAAAATTTAAAGCGAGACTTGTTGTAAAAGGTTTTAAACAAAGAGAAGGTATTTATTTCTTTGATACTTATTCTCATGTTACTAAAATCACTACTATCTGTGATTTAATTGCTTTGGTTGCTATTTATAAATTAGAAATTCACCAAACGGGTGTTAAAACTGTTTTTTTTTAAATGGTGAATTAGGTGAAGAGATTTACATGGACCAACTTGAATGTTTTATTATTCCAGGTCAAGAAAAGAAAGTTTGCAAAATAGTTAATTTTTTTTTTTTATAGTTTAAAGCAAGCACCAAAGCAATGGCATGAAAAATTTGATCGTGTGATACTTTCAAATGGATTTATTATTAATGATGCTAATAAATGTGTTTATATTAAAATGTTAGAAAATTTATGTGTAATATTACGTCTGTATGTTAATGATATTCTTATTTTTGGTTCAAATTTGAATGCAATTAATGATACAAAAATTTTGATATGAAGGATCTTGCCATTGCTGATGTTATTTAGGTGTGAAATTGATAAAGTGTGATGCATGTATCACATTATCATAAGCACATTATGTTGAGAATTTATTGAAAAATTTCAATTTTTATAATATTTAGCTTGTGTGAACTCTTTTTTATCCTAACTCAAAGTTTACAAAAAATTAAGGTGATGCAGTATCACAACATTTATATTCTCAGATTATTGGTTCTTTTATGTATTTGTCTAACTGTATCAGACCTGGCATATGTTATATTGTTAATAGACTAAGCATGTGCACTCTTAATCCTAGTAATGATAATTAGATTGCTATAGAAATGATTTATAAATACCTTAAAGAGACAATTGATTATGGTATTAATTATATTGGCTTTCCTAAGTCTTGGAAGGTTTTAGTTATGCTAACTGGATTTCTGATTCGGATGAAATTAAAGCCACCACATGTATGATTTTACTTTGGGAGGTAGAGCAATAGCATGGAGGTCAACAAAGCATACTGTGATTTCTAGATCTATCATGGAAGCTGAATTTATTGCTTTGGACCTTACTAGTAATGAAGCTTAATGGTTAAGAAGTCTCCTGACAGACATACAAATTATGCCTCATCTAGTTCCTACTATACCTTTGCATTGTGATAGTCAAGCAACTATTGCTAGGGCAAAGAGTAAAAATAACAATGAGAAAAGGAGATATATCTTAATTAGATGTAATACTATTAATCATTTGTTGATGCATTGTGTTATTTCTCTTGATTTTCAAAGATCTGAGAAGAATATTGAGGATCCGCTTAAAAAAAGGTTAGCATGTCGACGAATATGTGGCCGTTACTATGAAAAATTAGCTACACCCTGAAAATACACGTGATACAAGATATGTGCGCATTACCAATAAAGCGCAAACCAGAGTAGAACTCAATAAAAGTTTACCAGTACTGTGTGTATTGAAAGTGAAAATTAGGTTTAAAGGGCCTAGTTCTAGACTTAGTTCCCTATAGTTCTTTCATATGGAAACTTATAAATACTAAGGGCATGTATGGTGTGCATGATTGGATTGAATCATATATGGATGACATGATTAGATTAGATTGAACTAAATAGAGCATTATTGTATGTATTTAACTATCACGTGTTTGGTGCAATCTCGTATTAAATAGCAAGAAATGATATCCAATATTTAATAAATTAAATTATTATATATTTTATGAAATATATAATCCAATATTTATTTTATTAAAATATTATATATTTTATGAAATATATCATCAAATCTCATTCAAATCACTAGTTTAAATAATTGTAGTTTAATAAAAACATGTCTTAATTGTTCATAAAATAATAAAAGAAAAACTACAAAAACTGTTAAAAAACTTAAAGGTTGTAACACCCCGTCCTGGGGAAAATATTGAAACTTCTCAAAGTTGACAGAGTTGACCAAGTTTGACCAAGGAAGGGCTCGGGGTTGACTTTTTGTGTGAGCGTGCTATGGTTTTGACCGTAGTACCGTTACGTAGAGCTAGTCGATACGAGTTCGTAGACTAGTAGTATGCTCAATTCTGAGTTAAGACCAAGAAATTATGGCTGAAATAACATGAAGGGCATTTTGGTAATTATTCAAAACAAATGAAAATGACTAAAATGCCCTCAGCTGTATATTTTAATATGTTGGAAGGGTCTGGAAGGTCCAGGTGCACGCACGCACGCACGGCCCATTTTTTCCCCCCCCCGGTTCTCTCCCCCGCAGCACCCTCCCGACCGCCCTCTGCTTCGCAGGCTACGGCCTTATTCTGGCCAACCCAGGCCGGAAATTGACCGGAAAAATGGAGCTGCCGACCCCCTCTTCCGTTTGGCACCAAGGACTCGCCGAATTTAAAGCCCAGATCGCCGGAAATGTGAAGAAGCCGGTCAGCTGCAACGCGGTGAATCGCCGGATTCCGGCGGAGTCAGGTCGGCCCGCTGCCCGGGAAAGCTTCGCCGGACCCTCCTCTCTTTTTCCCCACCCTCGGCTGGCCGTGAAACGCCGTGTATCGCCGGAATCGACGACGGATCAGGCGAGGTCACCTCTCCTCCGGTCGCCGGATCTCGGCGGTTTCCGGCGATGGAATCGGTCCGGTCCTCCTATTTTGGACCTCCCGAAGCTAGTTCCGGCCTCTGTTCGTCTCGAAACTCGCTCGTGTGGACTGCGGGATTTGAGAGTGCTCGGCCGCCGCTCTCTGGCCCTTTTCCGGCCACCACCGGCGGTGGTTGGACGAGGAAAAATTACGGTTGTAATCTACTCCTTTCAAGCTTCGTTTTGACATATAATTCGAATATTATAACTGAGTATTGGAATTTATCCGGTTTGAACTGTGGTGTTAATAATTGTTAAATAGAAACTATTGTTAATTGGTGATATAGATTTGTGTGGTGATGTTTTGGTGTTTGCTGTGGAATGTATTGGTGCGCTGAAATTATAGAATTGATGGTGTGGTTGGATTTCGGGATTATTAATAACGGTTTCGGAATATATATACATGATATAATTGGTCTGTGAATTAAATACATATATGTGGGTTTGATTGTTGAGATACGATTGGATTGCGTATGTGGATTTGCGTGTTAATCATTGTGTGGCTTTAATTATGAGAATTTGATCGAGTGAGCTGTTCTGTGAACTGTCACGTATGTATGTTATTGTGGAATAAGTAATTGCTGTTGACGGTTTGAGAGCCGATTGGGTTTATGGAATTAATTGTGGAATTGATTGTACTAATTAATTGAGTTGCTGGATCGTTTACGTTGAATTGATGGTGTTGAACTGATATGGAAATGGTGATGTGTGGAATTTATGTTTTAATATGTGGGAATATTTTATTGTGCATTTTCTTTGGATTAAATGCTGATTGTGTTTGATTGTAGCATATTTGTGTAAATATGCTTTCGGAACTACAGGTAGCTTGATTCCTTGTTGAAAGGGTAACAATATATTTGTTTAAGTGTTGAGTTGCGTACTGTTTGGTGATCTAATTGTGTGGAAATGCGTGCTGGTAGAATAATTTGGTTTTAGGACTGGTTTTCTTGCAGGTTTGTAGCTTTTAGCATTTTTGGGGAGTGTTAGAAACAGTCGAAATGCTGCCGAAATTTTTAATAAAATTTCCGGCAGTAGTGAAACTTTTCGGTCTGTTAATTCTTACCCTTTTAAAATTTTGTTTAGCGGGTTTTTCATGACTGCTTGTGGCTTAGTGGCAACATTAAGTCACGCAGGCAGGATCTTTGCGGGTCGGGTCCTGTCATAAAGGCACTCTAATTATCATATTGCCAATTTCCTTTATAGGCGACACAAGCACTGTGTCACAAAAACAAAAATGCGACATAGATGTAAATGTCACCTAACAACATGTTGAGAGAAGTATCGAACAAAGGCGACACTTTAGAATTAATGCTTTTGTACACATCAAGCGACACTTTTAGAGTATCGCCTTACTTAGACCTAAAGTGAAACTTCGAGAGTATCGCCTTACCTAGCACTAAAGTGACATTCCAAAAGTGTTGTCTTGATTAGTACTAAAGCGACACTTAAAAAGAATCACTAATTGTGAACAACAACGACACTTTCAAATGATATAACACGATACAAGCCACCTTTCGCCTTACATAGCACTAAAGCAACATTCCAAAAGTGTCGACTAGATTAGTACTAAAGTGACTTGAAGATTGTCGCCAATTGTGAACAACAACAACACTTTCAAATGATATAATGCGATAATGTAATCTTTGTATAAGTAAAGTGACACTGAAAATGATTACAAAAGACATTGAGGACACACTTTTTTTCTATTTAAGAGTGTCATTTAAAGCATAATTATAATTAACAAATAAACTAAGACACTTCGACGACATTTACATTATTTTAACATGTCGCAAATGTGGCAAAAGAATAAAAATATATTTATATTTCTTAAGCAACACTGAATGAATATATAGTGTCGCCTTCATTTGTATTTTTAAATTAACAAGTATTAATAAGAATCATCGAAAATTCTAGCATTGTCGCCTTTATGATATGGTTTAAATAAATAAAAAATGTATAATTGGCAACATGGCATATCAGGTATGTGTCGCCTTATTGCATTCATTTAAAAAAATATATAGAAAATTAGTTAAATAAATAAAAAAACAACACTAAAATTGGTCCAACAGCTTTTTGTCGAGCTCCGTTCAGCTCTGCAAAACAAGATAGGCAATTAAAAGAGTGCAAGTGGGATTACTCATGTTTCCCATTCAATGCCTAAGTCAGCCATGGATGGTTCAAACAAACTTATTATCTTCCTCTATTTATAAGCTCCAAAAAGTATAAAAATGGTGGAGAATGGTATGTGTTTTTGGTGATGAAAAAGACCTAAAATTGAAAGGGTTCTTTTTCTATGTAATAATCAAAGTGTAAAGAAAGGAATTGATATGGAGAGGGAAAGAAAAGGGAAAAGAGGAGGCACAGATTCCAAGGAGGCAAAAATGAGATCCATTCTATTACTATTCCTTTACCCTTTATATCTTATTTGTATGGCTGAGATCTAAGGTTATAATCCAACTTCAACAAATCATGACATGTGGCATGTGAGGGAGAAATGAGGCTTTAGTGATGCGGGATGGACCCAACTTGGATATTTATTCTTCAAGCCAAATGTGCCTTTCACACATATACCTTAGCCATAGAATGTCCATAACAATAACCCCAAAAATTGATCTAATTTTCAGTTGGGTCAATTTTCAAAATGTAGGATATACCTGCATGGGCCTGCTTGTAACTAAGATATTGGAACCTGAGCCTGACTTTAGATGGGAGTCCAACCCCGTAACTGGAACTTGAGTCAGACTTAGGGATCAATTTCTATTGGGCTCTAGTCTTGATGAAACCTTAGCCTAACCACAGTTGGGATCTCGGCCCCCTGACTGGTACATGAGTCAGACTCGATGAGCAATTTTTATTTGGCAGTTCATCTTATCGCAATGACTTAGGTAAACTCCAAAGTTTCAGATGGAAGTTCACCCCATTGCAAAGACTTAAGTGAACTCCAAAGTTTCAGATGGTAGTTCACCGGATCGCAAGGACCTAGAGGTGAATCATAAAGGTTCATATGGCAATTCACCTTGGTGCAAAGACTCAGGTAAACCCCAAAGGTTCATATTGTAGTTTACCCCTTTACAAGGACTCAAGAGAACCCCAAAGAGTTCAGATGACATTTCACCCTATTGCAATGACCCGAGTGAACCCCAAAGGTAAATATGGCAGTTCACCATGTCCAAAGGACTCGAGCAAAGCCCAAAGGTTTATATGTCAATTCACCTCGTTGCAAGGATCGAAGTGAACCCCAATAGCTCAAATGATAGTTTACCTCATCTTAATGACCTTAGTAAATCCCAAAGGTTCATATGGTAGTTTACCCCGTCTCAAGGACCCAAGTGAAGTACAGAGTTTTCATATGTCAGTTCACCCCATTGTAAGGACCCATGTGAACCCTAAAAGTTTAGATCTTTAGAGCCACTATACTCCTAATCGAATCTAAGCCAAGCCTTATTTGTGGGAGCTTCTTAACTCTTGGTCGATCCACACTCACTCAAAGTTAAGCTCACACCTTTGTTAGTTAAGGTTCGATCCTAATCTTAGCTGGTCATGCGCTATTTCGATCCGAGGCTTATTCAGGTGCCAGTCAGCCTCTGGTTGAGCTTGTGGCCTACCTTACGAAATCATTCAGTTCCCAATTAGACTTGAGTTAATCATGTCTTTTGGGTCAAATTTGGCTTAGTTTTTTCTTCTAATTATAGTTCTTTTGACACTTGGTATGGACCTTCCCAAGCAGATTTTAGAATTCCAGCTCCATGTTTTTTCTTAGTTAGCATAACCTTCCTCAGCTCTAAATATCCCTACCTGAATATTCTTTCTTTGACTTTTGAATTGTACTAGCAAGCTGATTGATGTTGGCAAGCAACTGCTTGCATATGAGCTAGGTTTTTTGTTCGTCAACTTGATTAAAGCTGTGATGCATCTGCTCTTCATTCCTTTCTAGTTCGAAATGCCTGACTAAAAAGCTAGGTTCTCCTATTTTCTTTGGTATGACTGCCTCAGCTCTTAAGGCCATGGAGAAAGGAGTTTCCCCAGTACTGGTATTTCAATTAGTTTGATTGACAGGACCCACCCCGGAAATCCCTCCAGATTAACCGGAGAGGTCCCGCCCGAAAGATTCCACCAGAACCCTTCGAGGTAGCTGACAGAATCCTCCTCCGAAAAGTAGTTTAATAACAATAAAACAATAAATATGACGAAAAGTATAGATAAGGATATAAATTATAAAATAAAGTATACCATGCAACAGTAATAAGAATTTCATACTCAACCAATAATGTGGGTTTGCAGCAAGTGGGAAAGTCAGAGCCACTAAAAATGATGGACAGAAAAATATAAATAATACAAATCCAACAATAAACAGAATAAAAGGAACATGGTCTAATACATAAGACGAAGCAGTAGCGGAAGCAAGTATGAATGCGAAGCTCACAAGGACCTGCAGCTAGGACTTAGGGAACGAAGTTAAAAACACAAAACGTGAGATATAAAATCTTTGTGAGTGCTCTTAGATATCTACAAAATATAAGCTCCGTAGTTAAAATTATTTTCACTCAAACCTCACGTCACTCAGTTGAAAGGTTCCCCGTTTTGAAAATCATTTCGCAAAACCCTTAGTTTATCCCCAAAATCATTAAATCATTATAACCGGTTTAAGGGGCGAAAACTTCATTCAAAATGTTTATTGAAATCACAACTCAATCACCAAAACCATAAATATAATCTCAACAAGAAATATTTAAATTTATTTGAAAACATGTTTGTATAAAATGGTAGGTAGAAACATTTGCTAAATCCAAACCGATATAAACCAAATACCATGGGCTCCAACCCATAAATTCAAAAGCGTATGAATCCAAAACCATATCCAAATCCATAAATCAAATCATATTAATCCAAATCATATAAATCAAATCCATATAATCCAAATCGTATGAATCCAAACCATATAAATCCAAATGGTATAAATCCAAATTATATAAATCAAATCCATATATATCCAAATTGTATAAATCCAAACCATATAAATCAACCCAGTACCACATCACAGTATCGTTGCCGTGTGACCCTCAGCGTCCTGACGGCGTCACAGGCGGGGGGAAGGGGTAAACTCATCACAACGAACCGGAGTCCCAAATCCATCATGGCAGGATCTTCATCATCTCTCTCCCGACACGTGTCTGCAACAGAGCATGACATAATAATAATATAGCGAGCAATAATCCGTACATCTCAGTCATCATACAATACCGTGTGGTACTCCTCAAAATCATGAAACATTTCAAAATCATTTCCAAGATCATCGATCATCGAATTTTATAAAATTTCTCAAATTCCTTTACCTTTAAAAGTATCACAGTAAATTCAACGATTTTCCAAAATCTTCTATTTAGAAAATTTTTCAAAACAATCAAACCTTTAGTTATTAGAAAAGTTGCCCCAAAACTTTATTAAATTTCACAAAAGATCAAATCACATTAAATTCACCAAATTTTCCACAAGTTGTAAAATATCCGAAAACTTCAAAATCCATTAAACAATCAATCAAAACACAAATTTCTATTGATTCCAAATAAATAGGAAATTCATCAAATCATAACATCAAACTCATGCAAATATCTAAATCATCAAAAACATATTTAATAATTAAAATTTAATGCATAAGGAAAATTCAATTCAAACAAATTTATAGAATTCAAATCAAATATAGCATATATTCCCAAATGATTTAGAAAATAAATGCACTCACTGGTCTGACGCGTGCTCCTGCTGGATCTCCGATCCAGCCCTCGAAAACTAACCAACGGCTCAGAGGAGTCCTCTAAGTCTCCAATTACAAGATTAAAACACTAATTACAAGATTGCCCAGCAATTTCAGTAATTACGAAAATACTCCAATATTTTCAGAAATTATAAAAATGTCCCAAATCGGTAAAAATCTCCAAAATACACGGATTTTCTTGTTTCAAGTCCGATTTCAGCAAACTTTATACCGAAACAAAATTGAAGATGCAAGGAATGAGAATCTACCTTCAATTTCAGGATTCGTCTTAGCCAATGGTCGGAATTGGTCCCGGAAGATCAGACCTCGGCCGGGATTGTGCGTTTTCGAATCCGACCAAAATTAGATCAAATTAAAAGTATAGTAAGCTGGCCCACGACCCTAGGAACACGTTGGGATGGGTGGTGAGCACTCACTTGCCGGAAAAGGACGAGATCGGCAGCGGCGCATGGAGGAAGACGGCTGCGGCTGTGGGCGGCGCGTGCGACGCGTGTGGCAGTCGTCGGAGCTCGGTAAAGTGCAGATCTGGTCGCCGGCGCGGTCTGAAGCTCGTGGTGGTGGCTGTGTTGTGCCACTCGCCAGCGATAGGAGTAGATCGGGATGGAAAGGTGGCTGTTGCGGTGAATTTTCTGAGACTTTGCGGCCGTTTTCTGCCGTGCTCCAGCGGTTTCCTGGGTCAATCTTGCTACCAAAATGTAGATCGTCGCACCAGCTTTCCAACGGTACCAAGCACGCTCCCTAACTCCACCGGAATAGTGAGATCCGGCCGGCCAAAGGTGGCGTTGCGCCTGTGTACAGTTTGCGCGATCTCTCGGTTTCGCTGCGATTTCCGGCGATCTGGGTCGTTTCACGGCGAACCACCGGTACAAGGAGGAAGAGGAGGTCGCCGGCTTCGATCTAAGGGTGGTTGTCGGCCACCTCCGGCCACGGTGTGGTGGCTGCCGGTGTGGGAAGGTTGCTCGGTGAAGGTGGGAGGGGAGGCATCCGGGGGGGTGTGCGTGCATGGGAAGTTTCCAGAAATTTTAAAGATGCAGACAGGGGCAAAACGGTCATTTCTCACCCATAAATATCAGTCTTTGCCAGATTACCAAAAAGTCCCTCACACTAAAACGACCATAACTTCCTGGTCTTAACTCCGAATCAAACATACTACTAGTCTACGGACTAGTATGGACAAGCTCTACGCAACGGTACCAAAGTTAAAACCGAAATATAACCACACAAAAAGTGAACCCTGGAGCCCACTTAAGGTCAAACTGGTCAAACTTAAAATTTTTACTATTTTTCTCAAAACGGGATGTTACATTGATACTCCTAAAGGACATTAAGGAGTTCATCCAGCCAAGCTCCTTTATGTACGTCCAACTTGGTCTTCAAATTATTCTGAATAATCTTGTTGGCAGCTTCAACTTGACTATTAGCTTTGAAATGGTAAAGAAAAGGCAACCATAATTCCCACTTTTGAACACATATCATTGTGTCTTGTTGTCACACTGTCTGCCATTGTCTCTCCTAATGGCATGGAATATTCCTATTCCAAATGAAACTTGAATTTTTAGCCCCTCGCCTAGTTTAAAATCGTCCGATGAGATTGACTCTACTGAGCAAATGGCAAGAGGTTCACAATAGAAATGAGTTTCTCGAATGGTCCCCTTGGCATATTTGCAAACCTCTGACATGGGTCAAACTTTTTCACGGATAATATGGCATATTGTTGCATAGTCAGTCAGTAATATTCCTAACGGACTACTTTGTTTGCTAAGGACTAGCAACTTGCATGGTTGCCATAGAGTCATGCATAGATCTCCTTTTAATGTAATTAACTCTTACTTCATCCAAGCATCTGAGGTAAGGCTCTAGCTCAGGAATCTACCTATCCTTTAAATTAAGCTCTAGTTCATTACAGAACCTGAATCTCAGTTCATATGATAATCTAGCTCGTCATTAGATCTTGAGTTGAGCTTTGTGAGCGGAGAATTTTCCACCCAAGGGATTTGAGTAATTGATACTCCTAGAATCCTTCAAGCAGTTCACTTGTCTTTGCCAGGTAATTAACCATGTTTGTTCATTTGGCCTGGTACTACTAGTTAACCTGCCTAACTACCTATTGTGAGATCTCTGGCTCCTAGTTGGCTTAGAGCATTTTTGCTCGAAGGTCAGTTACTGAATTGAATTTTCAATTCTCTCCTAGCTGCTATTTGAAGTCAGTTTTTCATTCATAACACTCCATGTATGGAATTTTAAAATTTTGGGGAAAAACTGAATGTTGTATCCTAAGTGTGAATGGGGAGGCAATATGCCACCTTCCTACATAAGAAAACCTAAAAACTAACTTTTACAGGTATTTCTTTACGCCTAAAATGAGGTCCTATGACTGTGTCCAGGCTCCTAACTCAACGAAAGGTCTTATATTCTCCTCAACTTCCAGTCTTCTTCTTTTGTCATTCAAAAGTTTTCTCATTTTTTCCTTTTCCATTCTCCTTCTCACTTCGACTTCTATTCTCTTTCGCTCATCATTTATTTTTGCCTACCTAAGACATTCAACTTGGGCTTTCACACTCTCGTTCTACCCATGCACCATTCTCCTAGCATCCAAATATGTCATTAGGTTGCTCAAGTCTAATCTTTCATGTAGTGAAGAGAAGACATCGTTCACTGACCTAAGTTGGGAGCTACCTTGCCTATCCCTGGTTCGTGGGTAAGCTTGGGATGTGTGATGTCCATTCCTATTATCTTGCAGGCATGTTGCCTTGAACATTTTTACATAATTCTGGCTTGAAATGATCGCACTTGGCTTTATTTCTAGACTGACTCATCTATTCCTTTCTTGGCTCTCTCTCATCTCCATGGTTAGCGATCTGCCAAGGGGCCATGCAGAGTCCACAGGTGCCTGATTCATCATAGTCTGAGAGATTGGTTCTTCCCAAGTTTGGTTGCGTTGTGCTAATAGGCTAATTAGTTGGTCTATGCAATTTTCCACGTTGGATAGCTTGGCACACTCTGGCCAAGGTGCAACATGCTTCCTACTCTGTGTCCTAACTGGGGTAACTACGGCAGTAGAGCAGTCTGGTAAGCTTCTAGGATAGAAGTCTCTCGGGGATGAACAATATTGGTTCCTATGGGTTGCTTGCCCTGGCTTGTCGGTTTTAAGTTTTAGCTCATTCAAAATTCTACCTCGGGTCTGGCTGGTTACTCGTCATCATTCCAATCTTAGTAAAGATCCTCCAAAAGTAAGATTTCAATGACTTCTTCTCCAAGTTCAAGTTCAGCCACTTCTTAGGTACTTATATAAACAAGTCTTTCTAGAGCATAAGATCAGTCAGATCCTCCAGCTACTGAAAGTGGACAGATATTCCAAAAGCTGAAATGAATAGGTATTCCAATAGCTCAAATCGGCCAAATCTTTCAAGCGCTGTAAATTGGCAAATCAATGAGGGACTGAAAATTAATCAGCTTTTTTAGAAGTTGAAATCCAGCAGGCACTCTAAGAGCTAAAATTGAGCAGATCCTCTAGGAGCTAAAAATTAGCGGTCTCTTAAGAAGTTGAAAATTAAGCACATTCTCCAGAGTCTTAGAGTAAGCTACGTTCACCAAAAATTACAAATCTATCAGTCCAAAGTATCCACAATAGGTAATAAAATCATGTTGACCATACTCTTCTAATTTGCTCTAGTTTTCTACCTATTCTTTTTCTTTTTCCTCAAATACAACAAATTAATAAAAGAGAATAGGCAATATCCAAATCAAATAGCCAAACATATTACAACTAACAGAAAAATTCATAACAAGCAACTAATAAAACCAATGCAACGACCTCTAGACTGACAGACCAATGAACAGAGCCAATAGAATGAAAACTACAATTACCAATACTTGAAAAGAGACGAGACTAAATAAAAAACTAATTACACAACAAGTAATAGGGAACCATACATTTCTCACAGACAGTGCCAACTGTTGTGCTCCATTTTTCATCAACCCTTCATCTCCAAGCAAGGCAGTCAGAGCTGGCATCTTCAGTTTGGCTCTGTTTAGGTCTGTAAAATAGGACAAATGGTCAGAGGCCACCAGCGTTCTCCTTTTAATGCCTAAGTTAGTCATGAATGGTTCAAACAAACTCATTATCTTTCTCTCTTTACAAGCTCCAAAAGTATAAAAATAGTGGAGAATGGTATGTGCTTTTGGTGAAGAAGAAGACCCAAAATGGAAAGGTTTATTTTCTTTATGCAATAACTAAAGTGTAAAGAGAGGAATTGATATGGAGAGGGAGAGAAAACTGAGTAGTCAAATCGGTAGAGAAAAGGGAAGACAGAGAGGATGTGCGGTTTTCAAAGAGGCCAAAGAGAGATCCCATCTTTTACTCTTCCTTTACCCTTTATACATGATTTGTGTGGCTGAGATTTAGGGTTGTAAACCCCACTTCACCAGCTTATGGTATGTGGCAGATCCTAAATGCAAAAGGTTCTTTTTCTATGAATAACCAAAGTGTAAAGAGAGGAAAATAGTGAGTTTGTTTCAAACCATCATGCCTGAATTAGGCATCGAAGGGGTTGTTGACCACACCAGTCCCCCTCTAATCATCTATCCTATTTTGCATACTTGAATAAAACCGCACTAGAAGCTGCCGGATCTAATTGCCTTGAACGTATAGATAAAGGGCTGACGTAAAAAGGAGCACAACGATCATCATAACAAAGTAGCCGCATTCTGTGTTGGCAGACTGTCTAGGAGTCTCTATTTGTATATATGTGTATTATTAAATAACTAGTATTATACAATTAATGAAAAAGAAAACAAAAACAATCAATTTTTTATACTATGTGTTATTATATATACCTTTGTTGTCTGCCATTGTAGTTTTTTTATGCCCTCATTTTTGTTCTTGAAATGCCAAGCTTCGTATTCCCTATATACGTATATAGCACAATATATATATTAAGTACATGTAATAATATTTTGCAAAAAAAAAATATAATACTTGTATTTAAATATTATACTAATTAGATTACTAAGACCAAAATAGTTCTAAAGTTTGGATGAATATAGGCACGAATCGAATCGTAAAACCACGATGCTCCGTTACATGGGTCAACAACATCCAATGTCCCATATTAATAAAATGAAAACAATCATGTTTGTCACTAGTGTAGATTTCAAGTAAGAAATTATATAAAACATACTTTAAAATGTAAGGATGATTGAACATACGAAAAGCAATATGGAAACAACCATATTTGAAATTTTTTTTTGTGCACTTCGCCATTTGGAAATGACGTTGCCTTGCCTTTCATGAGGATATTTCCCAACAATTTGTGACACAACTTCAGAATGGACAAATGTAAATTTTGTTTTCTAATCGTTTGTCATTGTAAAATGTAAGTGCCTACACAATTATATTATTTGAAACAAATATAAGAATATTTTAAAACGTACTAAAAAGTATTTTGAAAATAAATTTAATTAATTTGAAGTTATGTACCTAATGTAGAACAATATGCACTCATAATTTATTTCTTGCAAATAACAAAAGTCAATGATGTCACAGTTTTGTATACATAAATCAAAGTGATGCCCAAAGATTTATGGATCGGATTAGAAAGTTCAATTATGATTGGCATCCTCATCATGCATAGCCCTCATCACGACACTGATTGGTTGGGTTAGTATCGACGAGGTTGTTTCATCCATAACCGGCACATCCGGAGACACATAAGGGTTGAGTGTACTAGTTGAACCAATTCCAATCAATTTTTACCTTTAGCATGTTTGTTCTTACCGATTTCTTGCAAACACAAATTACATATTAAATTTTGCAATAAATTTTAACGTATTAATTTAAATATATATATATCTATTTATTTCTATGCTTGAGAAAACAAAATACCTCATGTGATTGTAAAATCACAAGTCTCGTAGGCCATGGAACATATGATAATTTTTCCTCTCATACTTTAGTGATCTCATATGATGCTATAGTTACGACACTTTCAGAATCAATCACTTCTTCCACACAAACTTTATAAATCTCCATCTCCAGCATTACGTGATGGCACACATCTTTTGGGTTAAAAGACCCTATCCTACCAGATGCCACAATATTATCAATGCTCCTTACTACAATCGAACATTTAATGTCCTGCATTTCATAAATTAACAATTAACTAATAAAATTTAAAAAACAAAATTTATAAGTTTTAAATAAAACTATTTGTTTTAAGATATTCTCCACCATTTCCTATTCATGCCCGTTGCTATAGGTGATTTATGCTTAGTTGTGTGCCTGTCTCTTCTTGCTACATAACTAATTAAAATTAAATATAATTAATTAATTACTAAATGCAACGTGAACTAAGAAAAGACAATTATTAATTGCTAAAAAAATATTTTAGAAACCATTTTTTTCCAATCTCGTATTGATCATTGCACACAATTTGTGATCATGGTTATTTTTCTTCCTCACCGAATATTTGTGACTTTTTTCCTGCATAGTGGAAAAAAAAGCCCACATATATATGTTTATTATCAAGTGAGATAGTAAAATATATATACATGTTTTTGTAACAAATAAAGTTTATAAAATATATGTGAAAGTCTACATCCATTATCTTTCTTACAAATTCACTCCATTACTCTTCAATGATGAATATTTTAGTACCTTTATTGTTGACCGTAGGTTATCTTTCAACCCCTTATTCACATCTTTCTAACTATCAATGGTAATCGGTATCATACTCCGAGTTAGTGCACCCTTGAGATAATTCATTTGCACAACTTCATCATTGATAGCAACACCAACTTCGTTGTACTCCAAATTTTCCTTCAATACTTTTCAATTTCTAAATCTCTTAATCTAGGTAGATCCTCAATTTTCCTTTTTTTAACTAGTGAGTTGGGCAAGCCAGCCTCATCATTAGATGTATGGCTATCACTTGAGATAATGCCCTCGTCGAATGGGTCCATATATATATTTGCATTGAAATTGCTAAAATGTCACTAAATATGATAATATAGTTAAGAAAACAATGTAAAATCAAAAATATTTCGGCAAAGTCTCTTTTGTTTTTTTGACAGCCTAATTTATAATAACCTATGAAATCATGTTAAAACACATATAAATAATCACAATCTCATTCCATATCTGTTACAAAACTTAATTAATTAGGAAATGGTTCAAATTGCTAAAATGTCACTACATGTTCAAATACATTTAGTAAAACAATGTAAAAACAAAATTTTTTAGGACAGTCTCCTCTATTTTTTTGATAGCCAAATTTATAATAACATGTTAAAACACATATAATAACTAGAATCTAATTCCATATCTATTGCAAAACTTATTTAACTAAGCAATGATTCAAATTGCTAAAATGTCACTAAATATTCACATACATTTAGGAAAACAATGTAAAAACAATTTTTTTTAGCAAAGTCTCCTCTATCTTTTTTACAACCCAATTTAAAATAACCTGTGAAAACACATATAAATATTCAGATTCTAAAACTACAGTGGAAAAAGTGTTGTATATTTCTAAAACCTCATATTTCTTAGTTCACATGGGTCCACATTCAAAACTATAAACATAACGGCACAAATTCAAGGTACCCAAAAAAAATTAACTAATCAAAGCTGAACATAGATGACAAACACAAAATGCTTAAACCAAAAGTATATTCATGGAAACTATGCAACTTATCGTTATACATTTCATCCAAAAAATCATAAAACTCACGGTATTTATCACAAAATGTAGAACCCAAATATTTAATTATAAAATAATAAACTTAAACACAAAAACTTTCACAGTCATGGAGGAGAGAGACAAGCCACTGAATAGGTCACTGCGGAATGTAAAGAGAGAAAGGTTTGTCGCGGGTCTAGGGAGAGAGTTTGAAATATGAAAAAAAAGAGAACAAATTCATGGGTTTGATGATAGAGAGATTTTGAAGATTATAGAGAAAAAGAGAGAAGAAAATCGTGCATTAGAGAGAGAGAGATCTTGAAGAATATAGAAGGAGAAAATTTGAAGATGAAAGTTTGAAAATGAAGATGAATCAGGTAGAGAGAAAGACAGGGTAAATAAATATGAAATAAGATGAAAAAAAAAAGGAAAGTAAATTTTCGAGGGAAGGTAGTGAGGCGCAAAACAATGTATGGGACACTTATAAAATCCAAAGTGTCGCTTAAGTGAACCTCATGCGTCACTTGCAAATCATAAAGTGACACGTAAGTGCACATTACGCGACCATTAAACATCATGAAGTGCCGCACAAGTGTATTAATTTTTAAAACAATTTTTTTTATTAAAATACCCCCAACGCAACACGTGTAGTAACATTTTCCGCGTAAATCTATATGTAAAATGGATATTAAGCGACACTGACAACATTATTGCATGTCGCATTAGTCTATTTATATTTCAAAAGCTTTATTTCACAATTTTTACCAAAAAAACCAATGCAAGTGGCACTATATTCATCCCTCGGTGTCTCCTAAATCTCAATATTTAATGAAAAATTTATCTTAAAATATTAGGCAAAAATAACAACATACGCCACACTTCGCGACACTGATACCACATCAAGTGTCGCGTAAGTTTAATTTATTTTTTAAAATTAAATTATTTCAAAAAAATTATTTTAATTAGAATCCACACGGCCCTTGTTGTAATTAAATAGTTGCTTTGGTGTTTTAGTAAAATGGATATTAAGCGACACTGAAAACTCATACAATGTCACGTTAGTCTATTTATTTTTAAAAATAACCTTTATTTCACAATTTTTATCTAAAAATCAACGCACCCAACATTATATTCATCCCTTAGTGTCACCTAAATCTCATTATCTTATAAAAATTATTTGAAAATATTAGGCAAAAATAACAACATGCACCATACTACACAACACTTATACCACATCAAGTGTACTGAAAGTGTAATTTATTTTTTTAAAACAAAATAATCCAAAAATTTCTCAATTTTTTTTTAATTAAATGGATATGAATACAATGTCACCTAAAGATAATTATTTTTCAAAAATAATTTATCAAATTTCTTTTAAAAAATTTACTGTGTAAAAGGCATTTTATTTCTTGGAAAAAAAATGAAAAACGTAGTTACATTATTTAAGTTGAAAAAATTATAGTTTCAGTCATAATATTTTGCATATAAGTAATAATGTTCTCAGTAAGAATCACATACAAATGTCTTACAATAAGCATACATTACATAAATATAATGTGGTGGGCGACTAATTTTTTACCCAAATCCCTTCGAAATAATTGCAAACATAAACATTCTCCAATTCTGCATATGGAGTATCAATTGGAACCACAACAGGCATTTGGGAGACAAAAGGGGATGAAACATTGTTGTATCACTGAGCTCATCATATTCGATCACGTCGTAGTCCATAAAAACATCATGTCGCAGGGAGTTAAAACTACGAATCAATCAGACTCTAATTGATCTTCTACATAACACACTTGTTGCACTTATGAAGGCAAAATGAATGGATCTTATTTATGCCTAAGTTAATTGATTTAACGCATACAAAACCCAATTCATCAATTTTCACACGAGTACTGATGTCTACCAAATCACTTTTGAACACTATACTTGACATGCCATATTTCTCTAATTACCCCATAGCAAGCCATTTCAACAAATATGGGATTATTGTCCTTTACACTAGCATAATGGGTAGTTTGTTCAGCAACCTTAACACCACTATTTTGTGTGACATGCTTGTTGTCTCTTTACTAAGTGTGAAATCGAACCTCCCTAATATCATATCCTTCATGTTTAATTACTATCTATTGTGGAGCTTGTGCTATCCATCTCAAATTCTATGTTGCATGACTTCGACCTACTCGATGAATATAAGAAAATATTCAATTATTTATTACATTACACATTTAGTAATAGCATCAAATAATACAAATTTATTAGTATACCTTTTGACGCAACATATACATAAATGTATAGTTGTGATGATGAATTTACCAAAATATTATCAAAGAAAAATTAAATTTGAAGGGATTATTATTTTGAGAAAAAAAATAATGAACTATAGATAATCATAATGTACAAACTTTAGGATAAATAAAAAATGAATTTAAGCTACTTGCAAACGTTAATATAGGATTACAAATCCTATTACAAAATATTAGTAATTAATTTATTAACAATGTAGAACATAAACTATCCGATGCGACAATTTTCCATCAGAGGATTATAGTTAGATTCCACCAAGATATGCCAAAATTCTTTCTATCTACCCAAACCAGTAGCTTCTTACCTAGCTTGCATTAATTGTGATGGGAATGAAACAATTCATGATGAGCAAAAAAAATGTGGATGTTTACAATTTTCTTCAGAAAGATCTACATCCATATTCCATAAAACCAATAATTATGAAAAATAATTTCATCTTACTTTGTACATTGAAAGGATACCAACAAATTATCTAATCAATATTGTGTCCTCTATAAAAGTACATGGCAAAAAAAAATGCAAAAGGCTTAAAAATGAAAAATGCATTAGATATATATTTACTAAAGGTTTTTATCAGACAACTAATAAGCAATAACATAGCTGGTGCGAAGATTTGGATGGCTTATTGTAATGCTCTGAATGGTATAAATAGATTAAAAAGAGAAATAGAAAGTGGTTTTGGAACTCATTGTTTTATAAAAAAGAAATTGGCGTCATTTGGACGCCATTGATACGACAACAAGTGTCGCCTACAAAACTAGAAATGGTTTTCCATTTACGCGACACTGTATAGAAATACATAGTCGCCTACTGTGTCAATTTTTTTATAGACATAGGTGCCACGTTGATATTGTCCATTGTCAGCAATTATTAAAATTTTAGAAAAGAAACTATAGGGACACTTTATGTTACTACAATCTAGGGAGATGATGATGACGAAAATCTACCAAGACTTGCCAAGTTTCATTCTAGCTCCCTAAACAATAGCTTCTCACCTAGCCTGCATTTATCATGATGGGTAGGAAACAATTCATGATGAGCAAAAAAGGAAAATAGTGGATAGGATTTGAATGGTATGTTGAATTGCTCTTAATGGTAAAAATAGATGAAAAAGAAAAATAGTAAGTACTTATTGCACTAATTGTTTTAGAAAAAACAATGGGTGTCATCCAAACGACATTAATATGAGGACAAGTGTTGCCTACAAAATTACTAAAGGTTTTGCATGTACACAAAACTATACTAAAATACATAGTTGTCTATTGTGTCAATTTTTTTAATAGACATAGGTGACACAACTATACTGTCCATTGTCGCCTACTATAAAAAATTTACTCAAGAGACACTTGTTGTGGTAAAAATTGATAACTCGCAAGTGCACAAATCAACAAGTAATAAAGTGGTTTTTATAAGAAAACCAAATATCGATCACAGGAGAAATAATGTCTCTAGTGAAGAAAATTAAATTCTATTGCTAATCAAATTAAGAAAAGTAAAAGAATATTGTTTGATTGAGTGGTTTTGTGTAACAAAGAAAAAATTAAAATGAAAGCAATTAAGAGAAAAAAGCATGGCAGAAAAAGTAAATAAGCAAAGGTTTCAAAAGATTAAAGGAACAAGGATTATGATTTCACCACTATTACTCCTATTTAGTCTTAATGCATGATAAATTCATTAGGTTAACCTCCCTTTGACCAAAAGTAACTAGAAAGTTGATTCCTCAATGCACTCTAGTTTAGCAAGCACAAGGTATTTACTTATTCTTAATCTAAACACCGAAATTTAAGCCCTAAGACATGCAAACCCAATAAGCTATTATCAAAGTTGTCACTAAGGCATACAATATTCATATTCCCATGTATTTTATTACCCTTCTATATTATATCTCTTATTCTTAAGCCAATATGATACTCGATCTATTCACATTTTCATGAAAGTGTTGTGGTATAATTTTGATTAACTCCCAAGTGCACGAATCAACAAGTAATAAAGCGGATTTCTAAGGGAATTCTGATATTGATCCCACGATGAATAATGTCTCTAGTAGTAAATTTAAATCAATTGTAATTTAAACTTAACAAAGTAAAGAAAGTTGTTTGAATGATTGTTGTTGAGTAACCAAGCATGAATTGAAAAACAATAATTTTAAAATTAAAGAAAGGCAGTAAGCAAATATTCCAAAGGTTTTAAGAAAATAAGGATTATGACTTCATCACTATTACTCCTATTTAGCCCTAATGCATTATAGATTCATAGGTTAACCCCCTTTTAACCACATGTGACTAGAAGTTGATTTCTCAATGCATTCTAATCTAGCAAGCACAAGGTATTTAATTATCTCTAATCTAAATACTGAAATTTAAGTCCTAAGACATGCAAACCCAATAAGATCTAGTTAAATTTGTCACTGAGGCATGCAATATTTTTGTAACCATGTATTTTATTGTCAATCCATACTTATATCACTTATTTCTAAGCCAATATAATACTTAATCAATCCACCTTTTCATGGAAGCATTAAGAACTACAATAAAATATCAACCTTAAACATGAATCAAACTCAAATATGCATTAATCACTAAATAGTCATAATAGGGTTACATCATAATCCTCATAGAAAATTAGATACGCACAATCTTAAAATTATCCATCAAATAATTAAAAGACAACATAGAATAAATAACAAAGAGATTAAGAGTAAAGAGATCAAATCCAAAGTTGATGGCTGCTAGAATTTGTTTTTCAAATTTCTCCTCTTGGCTTCTCCAAACTATGATCAAAGGTCACAAGGTTGATTCCTCCAAGACTGGCCAAATTCTCCTTGAACTTTGTTTTTTGTATCACAACTTTTCTATGTAAAAACTCTTAAGAACTGAACATAAAACCTAAGAAAAAATGTTGTTGCCGTGAGAATGGAGAGAAAAGGAAAGGGAAGAGCTGCAGCTATGAAGGTTATGAAAGCTGCAGCCATAAAGGATGGTGGTGAATTGTGTGTGTATCTTGTGTTGCATGGTATTTATAGAAAAGGTTTAGGAGAGGTTTAACCCTAGAGTCCCTCTAAAACCTACAAAATATAGGAGATAATATGTATACATGATCTCAAACTCCATAAATCCCCTACTATGGCTGGTTACTTGAAGGGTACAAGTGTATTTTGTGTCTCATGTTCACACTAGGTTTAAAGAAACATTACTTATCTCCTTAGGAATCAAACTTGTATTTAACTCTAATTCCTTTTATTCTAAATATTTCCAATTAGTATAATTAGAATAATCTGACCTCCCATGTGGCATATGATGTGGCAAATTTCGTACACATTGCTTGAGTGTGATAACATGTCAGTCCAATCATCAATATCATCCTAGTAAGCCAAAATACTTTCCTTTTATATCTCCAATGACCGCCAAACAGATTCCAAGTACCTTTTGGGTGACCAAATGGACTCTGAATTCAATAATTTTGGTTGAATAAGTTATTTCTATGTCTTATCTTTCCAGGAATAGCTTGTTTGTGCAAATTGGACATCGAGAAGACACTCAAATTCTAATTTCCCTGAGATGGTGTAAATCTGCCACAATTGTTAGAAATATTGATTTTGTAAATCAAACTGGTACTAATTGGTCAAACCAATTGCAATGAATCTTTACAGTGTTGAAGCATAATGAATCAGGAATCATTTTCAACTAGAATTGCACAAAACCTCAAAATGTAGCTCCAAATATGATTTTCTTAGTAAAGGTTGCGCAGAAACACAATAATTTCAGCTTTAGTCATTCTTTTACTGAAAATAAAAAAATACAGTAATTAAGCACTTTTCATTAATAATTAATTATAAACTAGCTAAAATTCAATATAAAAAGTGGCATACAAACATTAACATTTTATGCCTATCATAAAAACAGTATTGCCTATGTTTATATAGACGATAAAAAAATAGTCGTCTATTGTCACTTGCGTGACACTGAAAACTACAATAATGTCGCCTAATATCACAAAAAGTAAAAGCATTTTGTAACTTATGCAACACTGAAAATTATACAAGTTTCACCTTAAATTATGATTATTAAAAATATCATTTTGCCCAGGCGACACAGCATATTCAATTAGTGTCGCCTAAAGTTATGAAAAAAAAAAAATACTTTGTCACAATAGGCAACATTGTAGAGAAATGAAGTGTCCCCTATAGTACTGATTGTTTCAACAATATTACCTATAATATAGATTAGGCGACACTTATTCATTCAATAGTGTCGCCTAATCTCTTTTCCAAATTTTATATTTATTTTTATAATTAAATTAAATTAAATTAATTTTGTGACAATTGGCGACATTGTATTTATCCATAGTGCTGCCTAATCTATTTTTATGTATTTTATTCTAAATTTATTTATTAATTATTTTATGAATTATTTTTTCTTATAATTATTTATAAAATCAACTTTGTAAATTATTTTATTAATATGACAATAATCCAATACATTTACAATACAATAAATTCCAAAATCTTTACATTAGTTTACTAAAATATTAATTCACAATTTAATTACAAATTAAAATACTTAAAAAGTAACCCATGTATAACAAATTAATTAAAAAGAATGAAAAATGTAACCTACATAATATGGCTGATGTTGTGCGATAGGTGCAATTATAGCTGCTGCTCGTTCTACTCTAAAATGGTTAACATTGGCAAGTTGTCTTTTTATACTGTACATGAAACAATTTATCCTACCAGTTGAGAATAAAAAAGCAATTTTTTAAATTAAATTATTCAGTTTAATATAAATTTTCTACCTTTCAAAAGCCAAAAGCTTCTCTATGAACCATTAACAAAAATCTTTTGAAATAAAGTTTACCTATATCAAATCGACTGTGCAATTAACCCAAACACATCAAAATTCAAAAGTAAACCTAACAAAAGTGCAACACTTGAATGTTTGAATTTAGGAGACCGAACTCACAACAAGAACCTTGAAGCTTTAAAGGCGGCGAAGTGCGAACTACAAAGATTTGACGATATATCGTAAACCCACGACATGTAGACTCAAACAATGGTAAGAGATGCAACCAACAACAACCACAACCAACAGCAAACCCTTAAACACATGGCAAACACAATGTACCCAAAGTAAAATTGATCAAATTAAAATTCAACAAATGCATTTCAACATATGTAAACTCACGCATCCATAGTAGGAAATACCCAAAAGAAAAACTAAACCACAATGCCACCCAACATACTTCATTTTGCATCTAAACCCATAGCATTCAACAAAAATACAAACCCTAATTTAGCCAAAAACATGAGCAAAAGCTAAAGAAATTATAGACTTACCTTAGTTTGGGGCTTGAGTTTAGAGGTTGAAGATGAAGATTTTGAGAGAAAGCGGCGCGGGTATAAAATTTCAACTGATTTTTGAGCAAATGTAAAAGACATTTGAGCTTAATAAGGTGCAGATTTTAATAATAGACGATTGATATTCATTTCCTTATAAGTGTAAAATAAAAAATTCATTTTTAATTTATTATTAAAAACATTTTGTTTTAAAATAACACTTAAGGTTAGATAGTTTTACAAATTAGTGTCAAGTAAAATGTTCATTTTTATTTAGATAGGAGACATTAATTTACTCATCAGTGTCACGTAAAATATTCATTTTAACTTAAAAAAAAAAAAAAACTAACATTTTAGGTGCCACTCATTTCCTTATCAGTGTCACTTAAAGTGCTCATTATTAATAACTAAAATATTTTTCTTAAAAAAAAATAGTTAACACTTTAAGAGACACAAATTTACTCATAAGGTCGCTTAAAATGTTCATTTTTAATTTATAATTAAAAATATTTGTTTGAAAAAAATTAATAAATAAGGCGACACTAATGAGTAAATCAGTGTCGCCTAATGTATTTAAATTATAAATTTATTGAAATAAATATTAATTATTTCTATTTTTAACTTGCTTCTATTTATTATGTTTTTCTTATCAAATTTGTAATAAATTGTACAAAGTCAAATAAATTTAATTTAAAGTTATTTGAATTCCATTTTGAACAAATATATCTGACAGGACCCGCCCCGGAAATCCCTCCAGATTAACCGGAGAGGCCCCGCCTGAGGAAGATTCCACCAGAACCTCTCGGGGCAGCCGACAGAATCCTCCTCCGAAAAGGAGTTCAATAAACAATAAAATAATAAATAGGATAAAAAGTTGATAAGATATGCATTGCAACAAACAACTAGCCGTACTAAAATAAATAACATAACATATTAGGGAGAATGTGGGAATGACAGAATCACTAAGTGAGATAACAAAATATAAATGATACAAATCCAAGAATAAACAAAATACAAAGAACAGAGTTTAATACAAGTGAAGGCAGTAGCGGAAGTCAAGTACAGATGCGATATGCGGATGCGATGCCAATGGTAGCTCACGAGGACCTGCAGCTAGGACCTAGGGAACGAAGTTAAAAACACAAAACGTGAGATATAAATATCTCCGTGAGTGCTCCTAGATAACTACAAAATATAAGTTCAGTATTTAAATTCTTTACACTCAAACCTTACGTCACTCAGTTTGAAAAGTTCCCCGTTTTGAAAATCATTTCGCAAACCCCTTAGTTTTATCCCCAAATCATTAAATCATTATAAAACGGTTTATGGGGCAAAAACGTAATTAAAACGATCATTGAAATCACGAATCAATCATTAAAACCATAAATATAATCTCAACAAGAAACATTAAATTTATTTGTAAATCATGTTTGTATAAAATAGCAAGTAGAAACATTTATTTAAATCCAACACTGATCTAAAACCAAATACCATGGGCTCCAACCCACAAATTCAAAACCATCAATTTAAAATCAGCAATCAACAAATATAAAACCCAACCAGTAACCAATACCATGGGCTCCAACCCACAATTTCAAAACCATCAATTTAAATTCAGCAATTTAAAATCAGCAATCAACAAATATGAATCCCAACCAGTAACCAATACCATGGGCTCGAACCCACAATTTCAAAACCATCAATTTAAAATCAGCAATTTAAAATCAGCAATCAACAAATATGAAACCCAACCAGTACCACAACATAGTATCGTGCCGTGTGACCCTCAGCGTCCTGATGGCGTCACAGGCGGGGGGGAGGGGGTAAACTCATCACAACGAACCGGCGTCCCAAATCCGTCATGGCAGGATCCTCATCATCTCTCTCCCGACACGTGTCCGCAGCAGAGGATGGCATAATACATATAGCGCGCATAATAATACATCCCAATCAACATCTCGATACCGTGTGGTACTCCTCAAAATCATGTCTAAAATCCTCCATCATCGAATATCAACAATTTTTCAAATCATTTTACTTTTAAACAATTTTTCAAAATCTTCTCTTTTGAAAAATTTTACGAAAAACAATCAAATATTTCGCATATCAGAAAATTGCCCAAAATTCTAAAATTCCACAAAAGCCATAATTTTTTTTCTTTAAATCACCAATTTTCACCAAATTGTAAATATCCAAAATATCAAAATCACCGATAACCATTTAAAACACAAATGCACATTTAGTCTTAAATCATCAATAATTTAAATCAGAATATAATATATTTAATAAACATAATTTAAAAGCGCAAGAAATTTCAATCAAAACAAATCATATACAGTTAAATCATAATAATATATAATCCCAAAATGATTTAGAAAATAAATGCACTCACAGGTCTGACGAGTGCTCCTGCTGGATCTCCGGTCCAGCCCTCGAACGTGCATGAATACCTAACAATAATTTAACGAAAAATTCTTTTAATTACTGAAAAAACTAACCAAAGGCTCAGAGGAGTTCTCTAAGTCTCCAACTACAAAATTAAAACACTAAATACCAAAATTGCCCTTCAATTTCAGTAATTACCAAAATGCCCTTAACGGCAAAATCCCCAAAATTTGAATTATTCCGTCTCAAGTCCGATTTTAACAAACTTTATACCAAAACGAAATTAAAGATGCAAGGAACGAGAATCTACCTTTAATTTCAAGATTCGTCGCAACAATTGATCGGAATCGGTCCCGAAAGATCGGACCTCGGCCGGGATTGTGCATTTTCGAATCCGACCAAAATTGGGTCAAATCGACTGTACAGCAAGCTTGCCCACAACCCCCAGAACACGTTGGAACGGGTGGTGAGCACTCACTCGTCGGAAAATGATGAGATCGGCGGCGGTGCGTGGAGGAAGACGGCGGCGACGCGTGGGCGGCGCGTGGGGCGCGTGGGGTGGTCACCGGAGTCCGGCCAGCTGCTGATCTTGTCGCCGGCGCAGTCTGAGGCCAGTGGTGGTGGCTGTGTCGTGCCACTCGCCGGAGATCGGAGTAGATCGGGGTGGAAAGGTGGCTGTCGCGGTGGTTTTTCCGAAACTTCGCGGCCTTTTTTCGACGTGATACGGCAGTCTCCGGGGTAAATCTTGGTACCAAAATGTAGATCGTCGCACCAGCTTTCCAACGGTAACAAGCACGCTCCTTAACTCCACCGGAACAGTGAGATATGGCCGGCCAAAGGTGGTGTCGCAACAGTGCACGGGCTGCACGGGCTGCACGAGCTCTCAGTTTCGCTGCAATTTCCGGCGATCTGGGTCATTTCACGGCGAACCACCAGTACGGGGAGGAAGAGGAGGTCACCGGCTTCGAGTTTCGTGTTGGAGCCGGTCCAATCAGGTGGGGGAAACAACCATTACCGGCGGAAGAAAAGAGGCACGGGGTGAAGCTCCTGGGAGGCGCGGGTGAGGTCTGGAAAATTCCAGACTTGGCCAAAATTTAAAGATGAAGACAGGGGCATTTTCATCTTTTCTCACACTTAAATATCAGTTTTTGCCAAATTACCAAATTGCCCTTCACACTAAAGTGACCATAACTTCCTGGTCTTAACTCCGAATCAAGCGTACTACTAGTCTACGAACTCGTATCGACTAGCTCTACCCAACGGTACCAAAGTCAAAGCTGAAACATAACTGTACAAAAAGTCAACCATGGAGCCCACTTAAGGTCAAACTGGTCAAACTTGAATTTTATTATTTTTCTCAAAACGGGATGTTACAATATCTCTACACTATATATCTCTACAATGTCGCCAATTATGACAAAATATTTTTTATTTTAATAAATTTAATTTATTTTAAAAAACTTACTTATAATTTATAAAAAACTAACACTTTAGGTGACACTCATTTACTCATCGATGCCACCTAAAGTGCTTATTTTTAATTTATAACTAAAAAGGTATACTACATCCCCCTCCTTTGAGGTTTCTCTAAATGACAATTAAATATTTGAAGTTTGCTTAAGTTATATCACCTTCTTTTCTGTTTGTTTTTTTTTTCCGTTAAAATACATTATTTCTCTT
>QANX01004435.1:0-56266 GCA_003254975.1 Ochetophila trinervis | reverse complement strand
AAAAAAAAAAAAAAATATATATATATATACACAACCAGTCTTATATTATATCAATCTCATGGTTTTGCTACAAAACTTCTTATATTAGTTTTTATATGCTTCAAATGTTAAGATTTAAAAATGTATTAATGATTATATGTGTATATTTATAATATAATATAGGGTAAATTGCACAAATACCATCTGAATTATTTGATTCTTACGAATAACCTCCTCAAACTACTAAAAAAGCAAATAAACCCCTCTACTATAATTATGTATAACAAACTACCCGTTCAAACCAATTAAATGCTAAAATATTTTTAATTTGACGAAAAGACACTTCTGGAATATATCCTTTATACTACTTTCCAAATAATTTAATTCAAACTTAACACTTCTGGAATATATTCTTTATACTACTTTCCAAATAATTTAATTCAAACTTTGCTATTAACTAAATACCAAAAATAATATTTTCTTCAAAAAATCAATGTTAAAAACTATTTTTTTCAAAAATATAAAATATGGAAAAAAAATATTTTCTTCAAAAAATATTAAAAAAATTAGTAATATTAATTAATTGAATTTATTCATTGCGGAAAACATTAAGTAATTTAAAAAATTTATAATTTTTTATTAAGGTTGGTTTTGTCTTGTATATATTTTAGTTTTTAATAGTTTGAGGGGGTTTTATGTAATATTTCGATGAGTACTTGTAAATGTCAAATAATTCAGGCGAATTTTCTATAATTTACCCTATATATAGTTTATTTATTTATTAGGATATCCTGACTTTAATAATGTGAGAATGCAGGACCCAACATGGTAGAATGTATATTCGAAATTATATGTGTCATCCGCATGTTAGTAAAGTCAATATATCCTAACTTGATATTATATGTATATACAGAGAGTGAGAGAAAATTTTTAGATCAAAATTTATTTTATCAATTTTTAAATTGCTTGCATTTAAAATTTATATGAGTTCATACAGAGTTAAGTTTGCTTATGTTTTAATATTTTACTAGATTCATACAATTTACTAATCTATTTTTTAAAATTAATTTTAATTTTTAAAATGGTTAATAATAAAGAATTATTGTGATGATAAAACTATTAGTACGTTAAAAAATGACAATAGATAAATCATTCTTGGAAAGTTTGAAAATATTAGGTGCACATTGTATAAAGAATCATGAAAAGAAAGAATTAAATTGCTAAAATTATTGGTTGATCAACCAGTGACCTTATCATCGACAACCATATATTGTTCATTTAGGTTCATCTTTCTGTTGTTTTTTTTGTAGTTTTTTAGTCCCGACAGAGAATCACGATCATGCAATCCAAAAGAAAAGTATATATAAATGTAATCGATGCAATTTTCATGAGTGGTCCGTGAATAAAAAAATAAAAAAAAATTATTCCCAAATAGTTACAAGATGTGGATTGACAGCATGTGCAGGCCTGCGCCTTACCATGAGTTAGAGGTTCATATGTAAAGGTTCATGCATCTGCAATTTCAGCCTTTCTTTTCACATTCTCACAGTAGATACTAGATATCATTTTAGATTAAGCTAGATGACGTGTTCGATTTTCATTGGCTTACAATCGAAAAATTGGGAGTAATTTTTTTACATTTCCCTGAATTTTTCTTGCTTTTCTCTTGGCATTGTTTTGTGGAACAAGACAAATATAATATCTTAAGAATTGTACTATATATATATATATATATATTTGTTTTCCACAGGCACAGTATTTTTTAATCAATAAATGTTTTATATGCTTGGCTTTTCGATGATGTAAGATATCTCCACTTAGATGTACGATGATTTAAGAGCACAATCAATATGATGTTAACTAAATTTACATAAAACAAAATATTCATAGTTTTTGTGATGTAGGAATCAATTCAAATCATGATCGTTAATCATCTCGGAATAGCTATCTTGAGAGGGTCAAAAGATTTCATTACAAGCTTAAACCATGCTTACAAATCGTTCAACAATGGAGGAAAATAGTAAAACTATGAATATCGTTTTAAGTAACGGTCTCCGACATAATGGACAAAATTACAAAATTATCCAAAATTATGTAAAGCACGTAGTTCAACTTAAAAATGAAAGCAAAACAATTAAATGAAATCGGCTTCCTTTGTCAAAATATAGTCGTTGCTTTCCCTGTTCTTCATTTTGATTGCTTCTGTTTTGCTCGAAGAGTTTTCTAAAGAAGTCATTTTTTTTTATAAATTTTGGTTAAATTAATTTTTGAATGCAGGAAGCATTTTTAAAAATTTATTCAAACATTTTCAAAAAAGTTATTTGAACTATATCAAATAGGGCTTAAATATTATCTCCAAGTTTTTTTATTATATTAGCAAAATCTATCTCATTTTTAGAGAAAATTTAAAAAAAAAAATCGATACTTTCAATAAATTTAAGCTCGTAAAAAAAAGTAATTCAACTTGGTAACTGAAGCAAATATCTTTACAAAAGTGCTAGGTTCAGAATTTAAAAATTCTACCCATAAAAAAATTTTAAAACACAAATAAAAATTCAAAATAATCTAAAAAAATAAAAATAAAAATGATGATCCACTTTGCATTAGTTTAAACTTTATAAAAAATGATAATTCAAATTTTATCAATGTATAGGCATAAAAATATTTGTTTCAATATTTTTCACATACTTGTACACATAGAAACATTAGGTATGTTTGTGCAAAGTCTTGCAATAGTGAACAAGGGTTGAGTTGGTTTGGTTTTTTTATTTAATTTGTAATATCTACTAGATCACAATGATTTTGATGTTGGAATTTAACCCGAAAACAAAATCCAATTTTACATGTAAAACCATATAATTGCAATTACATCTCATCAAATTTCCTGAAGCATGTTGTTTATCACGTAATATTTTTATTTTCGTATTCCTCTAACGGCTTAATCCCAATTAAATCAAAACGAACGACCATCTAATTACTAATTTGCTCATTAGAAGCTTTCTCATTCCTACGGAAGAAATTTAGTTTCCCACTGTTTTCTCGGCCCATTGACAATGATCGTTAGAATTTTATCTTCAGATCAAATGGACATATATTTCCCAAAAAAAATAAATCTAAGTACTATTCTAGCCTGGTAAATATATGGGCCGGTGAAAATGATGGTTCATAAACACAATTGTACCATACCGACCAACTTCACCTGACTGAAAATAGTGATCCATTGAAAGGCCCAGGTTTCCTTGTCCTTGGGCTTCTAGCATGTGTCAAATCCAAACTTTTTAAAACCAAGCACAGTAAAGGTTGATGGTGTGTAGTCGTTGTGAAAGTAGACAACCTCCAACCTATCACATGCTCTGAAACAATGTCTTTCACATTCTCCGAAACAATTCGCCTGATGATTTTCTCATCTTCTACAAGATTACTACTCCAATCTGGCTTTTATTAGTGCGAATTCTATTGAATATGCAAAACATGAAATTTGGTGCTTAACCTGCCATAAATGTGGTTAAGATTTATATCCATGAGAAGGTAGATTAGGCCCTAGTCCACATCACATGACATGACCCAAATTGGCTTCGGCCGACAAATTTGCTCAGTTCAAACATTGTAAGGCCACAAGGCCCAATTTTATTTTTCTTTTTCTTTTAAAAAGGTCATGATAAATTGAAGGTTTGGCTCTACTCAATCAAGTTGGATAACTTAGAGTTAGCCACAAAAAGGAGGAGAAAAAAAATAAGAATTTGGTTAACTACCGGCGAAAATATCGGTATAGACAAAATATGGAAAGTCAAAATTATGAAAATATTAATAAAATATCGAAACAAATTATAAAAAAATAATTAAAATTTTAAAATATTATTTATTAAATACTTTATCAACATAATTATAAAAATTTAAAAAATATTAAATAAAAATTATATTTTTCATAATTAAAAGACTTAATAGCACTCGTTTGGCAATAAAAAGAAAACTATTAAGTGATAAATTATTTATTAATTATAATAATAATACAAGTACATAATTATTTAAATATGACTCAACATCACATGATTTCTTGGTGGTTAAAAATTTTCTCTTTTTCATCATTATTTTTAGTTGTATATTGAAAGAAATATTAATAAAAAATACATTTCTTTAATAATTTTGTATGTAATTTTTGTTTGTTAATCATATGGATCTAATATTACATATGATTGTTTTTGTTAATAGTCAAATATGAATATGGTTTTGGTAGATTATGTACATAATTGTTGTCATTTTATGGTTGAGCTTGAAAATGAATCCATAAGTTACTACATGATGACATTCCACAAATATCCACTGAATAAGAATTATATTCACTCTTAGTCTTCATTGATCCAAAATTTATAGAAAAAATAATAATTTTTTTTGTTGTGACATTTTCACTGTACAACTTTCTCTACTTGTGGTTTTTTGTAGCACTAATTTTTAGTCTAGCATCTTTACATCTATGATCTCTATCATATGTTGCATTATTTACTTTTGAAAGTATAGTTATAATTTGAAAAAAAAATGATCATGTTGTACTTGGACGTAATATTTGAAAACATATCATATGTTTATAAGTAATTAAACAATATTACTTTATACATATAATAACCATCATTTTTTTTAATTTTAAAAAAATAAATAAATATTTTCAAAATTTCTATATGAACATTTCAACAAAATTTCAGAAATTTTTATAAAAATTAAAATTTTTTAACAAAATTTTGAAAGAATTAACATCAAAATTTCAATAGAAATTATAAAAATTATATTTATATTTTTTAAGGACAAATATTCTATCCACCCCATGAAAAAAAAAATCATGAATTTTTAATTTTTTTCATTCTTAGTTGGGACCTTGTCCCTACGAGAACAAGTAGTTGCAAAACTATTATTTTCTCCGCACATGGGCATAGAAAAAATAAAATAAAAAAATCAATCGTACACATTTCCGCAGGTGGATAGACGTGAATCATACGTCATAAAATGAGCATGCTAGTCTACTAGCAAAACTATATATCTATATATACATATATATATATATATATATTCAAGAAAAAAAAACAGAACAAAAACTATATATATAAATCTTTTAATGAGATCTTTTTTCTTTAATAAAGTTGTTTTCTATGTTTTTTTGGAGAAATTTTTGTAGTAAACTTTTTTGTTTGAAAAAATTTCATTGAAATTCTTTTATAAATTTTATATATTATAAATTAAATATTATATATTATTAACCAAATATTATAATATTATTTATTATAAAAAATTCATTATAAATTAAAATTATTTATTATAGATAAAATATTACATATAATATATTAATATTATTTGTTATAGATAATATTATTTATAAAAAAATATTATTTATTATAAATAAATATTATTTAATATAAAAATATATATTATTTAAAAAAAATTCATAGAGTGAATCTCTGTTATACTGGGAGATTAGTTTAACCGGATAAGATAAATAAACTTTTAGCAATGTGTAACTAACACCGAAGTCTAGCATCGAAAACGAGAGCAAGGAATTAAGTTAAAATTTGTCCAAGGCATAATTTAGCTGCCGTTTTGTAACGGGTTAATTTTATTTTATTTTTTCTAATAAATTATATATAGTTTGTTTACTTCAATTATTTATAGTGTATACTAGTTAAAATTTATTAGACATATATTAATCAAAATTACAAATGTCAATGAAAAAAAAAAAACCAACACAATTTATAGTTGTGTTTCATTAGTTTAGAGATTTACGAATAATTAAAATGCTCACCTATCCCTAACACTAATAAATAAGAACCAGTAAATAAATAAATAATAAAACTCTATACGATGAATTATAAAAGATTTCATTTTAATCGTCACCCATTGTGTTATTATTGTTTTAAAAAAAAAAAACAATAAAAAAGAATACGAAACGGAGGAATATAAATAAATATTTGAAGTAGGAATTGGTTAGGGGTTTTGGTTCGTGGGAGGCCCGCACGAGCGAGTTCTGCAAAGTAAGCAGCGTCAGCACTCGGCCAGCCTATAACCCCTCCAAAAATTCAAGCGCACACTTTCTTTGATTGGCGCGGCGAGCGGCTCCCACCGCTCGCTTTGTTTTCCTTACTCATTAGTTTAAGGCAAGTTTCTTAGCTGCTACCTCTCTCTTATTTATACCTCTTTAATGCTACAATGGTTTGGCTTCTTCTCGATGTGGGATTCTTTACCGAGCAAGTCAAAGAGAGGACCCAAAAAGAATTTATATTAAATATTCTACTTTTTAAATTTGTTTCCATTTTAAATTTATATAACAAGTTTTTTTTTTTTTATTTCAATCTTTCTCTCTCTGAAAATAATATGAAATTTTATTTTTTAAGACTATTTGAATTTTTTTGTTTCCCCCCTTTATTTCCCTTGAGGAAAAAAATCAAAGTGATAAGTGGGTTTGAGATCAAAATAATGAAAAAAGAAAAACACACTTCTATTTGAATATTTGAAGAGGATTTGGATTTTCAAAGTTTTGAATTCTTAATTTTTTTCTCAAATAACGTGAACAAAGTATTGTTTGCAACTTTACAATATAACTTTTAAGTTGTTAATTATGTATTAAGGAGACAACCTATAATTTATTTGAGAAACTTTGAAAGATAAAATTTAACATCTAAATGTTTATTGTTGCATTTTATTTAACAATAAATATAAAACTTCCAATGTAACCACGCAAGTTTTCTGACGAATAAAATGGCCAGAAAAACAGTAGAATAGATGAGACAAAAGTAATGCTTAAAAGCTAAAAACAACAATGGGCGAAATCATAATTATTTATGTAAAATGACATAGTAAATATATATAAAAAGTTTATATTTCTCAGAAAAATAAATAAATAAATAAAAAGTTTCTATTGGACTTATGTAGCAAATTTCGTTCCTAAGCCATTGTGTAGTTTTTATTTTATTTTTATTTTTTTGGGCAATGAGTATTCTAAGCCTCCAATCCATAATGTAGCAATCATAAAAATAAGGTGTTAACTTGTTAGCCGTAATCAACATGGACTCGCAAACATTAATATAGCAATGGAGCAACAAAAAAATTGTTTAAATAATAGCACTATATAATACATATTATAGTTTACTATGTTACATTTCTCTTATACATTACATGCCACTTCTTTTATTCATAGTATGCCATTTTACAATATGAAGCCTAATTACAAAAAACCAATAGGTAAAAAAATGGGATCAAAATAAATGAAATACAAACACTGCCTTGCAAAAATATAGGCAACAATGCAGTTGTGAAAGTCAAGCGCATTTCAAGACTTTCGGGACAGTAGTGGCTCTAACTGAGCCTCAGTTTCATTGGAAAATGGTGTTCGGTCACCAGACTCCAACCTGGAAATTGGCGAGTTATCTGCTCTTTGTTTCACTAGCCTCTGTAAGAAACTCGGCTTGTCTTCGCGTGCATGATCAGCTGTTCTAGACAAATCTTTAAAGCCCTGAACATGCTGAAGACAAACTTGAACTGCGTCGTGCACTCTCACAAAGTACCACTCCTTACCAATCATCTCAACAACCCCTGATCTTGATAAGGTCAGCAAAACTTCTCTGTTAGGATTTGAAATGGCAATCTGCACAAAAAAAGTGATGAGTATTAACACATATTCAAACACCAATGAATTATTTGAAACTTCATCGCAAGGAATGACCTGGATGTCTCGCAATTTGTATTCCTGGTGCAAGTCTTTTAAAGCTTGAACAGCACTAGAGTCTATATATGTAACAGCTGCATTGAAGATAACTTTGGAACATAAGATACCTAACCCCTAGCAGGAATGAAATCATTAAAAGAAAAATAGAAAAGAGAACAGAAAACACATTACATGCAAAAAATACATGAATGCATAATCAAATTCACACATCCATAGATGCATATATGCTATATGCAAACATGCCTATTAAAACCGCATAAAAGCATAATCTAACTATTTCAAGAGTAAAGATGGGGGTACGAAAGAAGAAAAAAAAAAAAAAATCATGATTGTCACTAACAACATTATTAGTCTGAAAGAGACAACTGACTCAGGCATGCTATCAAACAACATAGTTTAGCATTATGTTTGTGCCATATGGTCATTTTTATAAGTTAAGCACAGGATTAGTAAGACTTACGTGCCATCTCTAAAATAACGAAATAAATTCTTTCAACTTCTGGTCCACGTTTAGCAGATCTATCAACATCAACTTCATATTCACGTAATCTGTCACAAAAAACCTGAATGATTTCGACATGTTTTATGGTGAAAATAGACGACTACAATGCAATAAAGAATAGCTCAGTTAATAAACAACTACACAATAGGAGAGTCAGTACAAATGAATTTATTAATATGAAAAGCACGACTTCTTACCTATCTTTTATGTAACTTATGTTTGCAAAATAAATAGGTGCATCAATCCGAACAATTACAATTCCATTGTATGTATATGCTTCTGGATATTGTTGGATGTTTCTGTATACAGTGGTTCCAGGAAGTCTCCCCAAGACAGCTGCATTATTCATCACAAATTGAAATTAATATATTCCGATATTAGCACCCAAACAAACCAAATCTACAAATCAAAAATATGATTATTAACATAAACAGTTTCTTTNTAGCACCCAAACAAACCAAATCTACAAATCAAAAATATGATTATTAACATAAACACCATGGTTTCTTTCCCAAGCTCAAATAATAAATCCAGACCATACAGGACATTTGTAGTCTTCTAATTTGTCAGCCCAAGGGAGTGGTTGATTTTCTAAGTATATAAACATGGTTAAGAAAATCATAGATGGCACTAGCAAAAGAAGAGTGTGCACGTATGAGTTTTAAGGCTTTAATCGGCAGGGGCCATCTAGACAATGACACCGGTAAATAAGAAGTAGAAAATGCAGTCTAACTAATGACAAGATTCTAAATGTAGCAAAAGAAGAAGAATTACTGCAGTCAATTCCAATTTGTGTAAAGCAAAAAACATCATTTGCAGCAACAATACTAAGGACAGTGACGACAATGAAGAAGACAACTTGTAAAGGAACACTAAAGCAGAGCACCATAAAGCACAATATGTTGTAATATAGGTGCTGTGAAATTCAACCCATGCTGTAAAGAATCCAGACTACTTACCAATATGAGGGTTTGCTGATTCATGGATCACAAAAGCAAGTGAAAAACCAACCTACAATTTCAAAGACATGTTATGATTAAAAGGATAAGCTTCTTATCAAGGATATTTATCTAATATGCATGTGCAACAACTGAATTACCTAAATGCTTAAGCTGATAGGAAATCTAGCAATTCACATCAAACAAACGCACACTAAAACTGCTAATTTCTATTACAGGGATTTATACAGGATCTAACGATTTCCTATCCAACACAGTTTCTGATAGTTCTGAACTCCGATGTCCTAGACTAGCTTCTGTTGTTCATAGATGTCAAATAGACATCCACAAATACAGATTACCCAAATATATATTGCATAGATAACTTGTCAAAATATAATTGATTAAAGTACTCACCCCAACAAGGACACCAATCTCAATGCCAAGAAACAATGTTGTAGTGCTGGTGATGGCCCAGAGAAGAAAATCCTTTTTATCTACATGCCATAAAAAGATAGCTTCCTCATAATCCACCTGAAATTCAAAAGAGGAAATAAGTTGTCACTAGAATAAAAAGTGATAAGCATTTGAAATTTTCTCTAAAACATAACAAAACACCATCCATTCATGTTCAGTGGGATGCATGTCAACTAGACTATCATCAGTTACAGTTCCTTTTCTCAACTACCCAAAATCAATATGCTTATATTTGCAGTTTAAATCTTTTAAAGCTTCACACCATTCATAAACAAGCTTTCTCCTCCCAACCCCCAAAGAAGGAAAAAGGGAGAGAAAACTTTGCATTACTACAGAGGATTTGGTAGAGGCCAAAAGTTAAAGGAAGTTGATTCACGATGGTTCTAAAGTCTATTAAACAAAAAAGATAGATCAGTGGTTAAGAATTCTTTTTCTTTTCTCTTTCAGGGGGGGNGGGGGGGGGGGGGGGAATTAAAAATAAAAAAAAAGGATTCATTTTCATTATATCTTCATTCAATTTTATAATAAAAGCTGCAAGCTTTTAAACAGACAAACAACTTGTATCATCAACAAAATAGGAAGGAAGAAATAATTGTCAAAATCGATAGTATTTGATGATTAGTTATGCAATGGAGGAATAAAATAATAAAAATAAAATGGATAATATATCCCATGTAGGTTTAACCATCCTCTAAGAAGCCAGACCCTATAATCCAACCAAGCTTTAAACATATATTTTGACTAAGCTTATCAAAAGCAGACTGGAAGAAAGGTCTGATGAGCATACGACCATATATGCTCTACTCAAATTTCCACTAATATATCTTCTCCTACGAAAATTTTAATTGCTAAAATCGATAAAAACTAAAGATTAACATAACACCACCTTTTGTGACTATGATACTCACCAAACTCATTACAGCAGATATTACAATAGCAGCAAGAGCACACTGAAAGATACAGACAACAACCGAGTTAGCCTTCTTAAAAATGCAAGTACCCAAAATTTGGAATTAAAAAGTTGATGAAGACAAGAAGAAATAAAATATTGAGCTAATAGCAAAGATTTCATCTTATGTTTTCTGAAATTTTGCAATTGCTAACACCACCACCTTGAGATATAAACTAATGAGCAATAACGTAGTTTAAATCATCAACATGAGTATAAAATTTACTTTCCTACTTAAAGAAATAGATCATTTTTATGGAAACAAACCTGGGGTATGTATTCAAATAGTGGAGTTAAAAATAGAAGGGTACTACCCATTATGATTCCCGTAATAATTCCAGATAAGCCTGTTTTTGCTCCACTCTCATTATTCACAGCTGATCTAGAAAAGGATCCTACAGCAAATATTCAAAATAACATGAACCTACCTTTTTTAAATGATGATCACTCCAAATAAAATATATTTGTGATATACAAAATTTAATAAAATATGAAATGAATACAGTGCTTAGAACCTTGTAGAAATCTCACCTGTGGTAGGGTATGCTGAAAAAAATGAACCAAAAATATTGGCAACACCAAGACCGAACAACTGTAGAAATAAATAATAGAAGCTTGTTAGGCTATAAGGTTTCTTGCCCACTATCCTTATTTTAATGAACCATGTGACAATATCTTTTGTTAATACTTAATCCCTATATCTAGATTGTAAAGATTTTCAATTTCTTAAAGCTTTTGTAACTATTATGTTTCATAATAAAAAATGAACAGAGACCAAACAATAGCAACCTCCAAAATTGGGAAATAAGTGTTAGTCGATCAAGTCAAAACTTTGATCCTGCTTTTAAGCAGAAACAACTGATTCTTGAGCTTATTATGGTATCAAAAGAAACTTCAAGTACCTATAAAATGAGCACAAGATCTAAGCCTATAGGGCACAAATTTTAAGATTTTAATTTCCATGTAGATGTAATACTCTAAAAGCTTATGCCCTTAGTAGGGAGGTCGAAATAGTTTATATGTTTTAACACTCCATCGTGTGTGGGTGAGGTCGAAATAGTTTATACGTTTTGACACTCTATCATGTGTGGGTGTTGTTGTGTAAGTAGCATACCTACTTTCAGTCAGATGTTTGATCCCAACACATGGACAAGGGAGATCCAAACCTTTTTTGGACCACATATCTAAATCCAATGTGGAATAAGAATGACGATTGAGTCAAAAAAGCAGGGATTTAAAATAAAATAATTTAAAAAAAAAACACCTACGTCTCTATAATCCTTGTTTAAGTTACCATCAATTCTAAAAGATCAAGATGTTAGGAAGTGCACCCAACTATATATATCAAGTTGACACAATGAACACTTAAAGAAACAGATATACCAACAAAGTTGGAAAAAAAAATAAAGATTTTAGACATGGGAAGATAATATACATGATTGAAATATGGAAAAATGGGGAAGAATGATTATATGTTCAACAGTCATAAAATGTCCTGCATGCTTAACGCTCTAGAGGCAGTCATTAAAATTGCGGTGATCATTGCATATGTAATTCCATACCTCTTGATTTGAGTCTAACTCATACCCATTCTTTGCTGCTAGAGCCTTTGCAATACCCACAGATTCCTAATGTTCAAAATGTGGTGCCATAAGACCGATAATCACACTTTTATTTTATTAAATTAATCCAAAAGTTGCAGTAATTTACATAACTTTTCTTACCAAAATAGCTACGCCAGTTATGACAAGTGCAGTTGGAATCAAAGACTGAACATATTCAAAGCCTTTAGGAATAGAAAATTCTGGAAAGCCCTGAGGTATGTCTCCAACCTAAAACAATAACCAGTATGCTTCATCAGTTCCAGTTAATTTATTATTGATCTCAAGTCTTGAGATTATCTTTTTGAAAGAAAAAAAGTATGCAGAGTATAACATCATCATTACTTACAACATGATAGGAAATACCTCTTAAATTTAAATAGTTAGGAAATGAGAGTGTTTCTAGAATTTCTGGATGACATTCTTCATACCAAATAAGGGTAGGATTTTAGTTTGGGCACATAACTGCTGTAAGTATTGACAGAACATATATCTTTCTTCCATATTAGTCAATAACATTAGTGAAGCAGCATTTTGATGACTAGCAAGCTAAAATACCAACAAATGAAAGTGACTCAAAGTACATCGTTCTCACCAATGATATTGAAGATGGATGAAATATTTTCACAATAGTTGAGCCCAAAATAACTGCAGTTAGGGGGCCTGCAGCTCTCAGGAATTGCAATTGCTTCCTTGATTTTCCCTATATGTGGATCATCAAAATCATAATTATACTATCGATGAACAAAAATATATATTTCATAGAAAAGCAAAGAATGGGCTAATACCAAGTGTTTCATGATCATGAGTATCGCAAGAAAGGATGATCCCATTACAAAAGGAGGCCAGGAAAACTACAAAAGGAAAAACCTCCTGTTAAAAAAAAGAATGAATTAAGTGAAAACACAACGCAACACACATTAAATAATATGCATAGATGACAGACCAAGTAGATGAACATATGCAGGGTGATACAAATGTCATTATAAAGGAAAAAAGACCAAATGGCCAACAGGAATAAAAAATAAACGATTAACCTTAATACAAGCATGGTCTAGGGTTTGATAACTAACAAGATCAATGCAGCCAGTTTTTATTATGGTAATGATGCAAAAATAATCACAAAGCAATTTTAAGTTGCCACTTATTCAAAAAGCTGTAGCTAATAAGAAGTATGCCCAACTAGTATATCAAGTTAATAGTAGTAATACGGGTAGTAGATACTAAATGGTAGTTTTAACAGAAAAATTGTACATTGTGAAAGTTATAAACCGTTGCCTTCTCTTTCCCATCTCCCACTAGATGTATTTCTTTCACATCGAAATTTACAAATTTACAGAGATAGTCAAAGTTTGCCAAAGTGATATATCAGAAGATACCAAACAACACATGTTTGCCTCTCCTCTAACTTGCTGAAGGCATATGGCTAGCAAGTGATAGTATGCAATCTTAGGAATGAGCACTAGTACGCACCAATATAATTGAAATTATTTTTTATAAATCAATCTCTATGTATTTGTACGTTGAAACAAAGTATTAAGAAACCTAAGTTAGATCCTTGCAACCTCAAATTTATTGCAAGCCATTACTTAACTGAAAGAGATTTTGCCTCTAATTTGTGTACTTCCATAAAAATAAAAATAAAAAAGTTAACTTTTCATATGCATTTGCAAACAGAAAAAATAAATGGAAAGTAAAAGATTAATAAATTATTCTCTAGGGAACTGATTTTGAAAATCAGCTAAAAATGCAGTAGAATTTATTATATTTATGTACTTTAACAGATACTATATCAACTATTCCTTTATATCATAGCATATGGAAGCCCCTGAAATACATATCAGAAATCATCACCTACTATCACCAAGTGAAGACAGATACTATGTCAAAATCACTTCAGCAGCCCACTAAGTTTACTACATAAAAGCCATAGATAAAGCTATAATGCATAACATGTAAAGAGATACTTGCATAATAATTAAAAATTGTTGACTATGGGAGTACATGTGGATTGGAAACCAGAAATCAAGTTTGCACTAAGAAGAAAAAGCATATACTAAATATTCGTTTTAAGTCCAGAATCCAGATCATCAGGTCATAATTTATAAGAAAATTATAGATTGATCTAAGTAAAACAGAACATTGATAATCCTATTGCTTGTAAACACTGATAATCCTATTGCTTGTAAAGGAGTGAAATTATAGAGTTATACCCCATCTGCACCAGCTATAATGCTCTTAACCAATGGCACAATCTTGCTACTCCGTGCTATGCTATATCCCAAAAAGTATTTTGCTTGTGATAAGGCAATTACAATGGCTGAAGCAGATGTAAAGCCAGAAATCACAGAGTGACTGATGAAACGAATAAGCCATCCAAGCCTGGAAAGGCAAAGAATATTTAGGAAAAACTCAGAAAATAATCAATGCGGTCATTCACATACAGACACATGAAAAAATCATTAGTAAGAACGGACAACATAGATGCTAATTGGATGGGCTATTACTAATACTATGGTAATAACTTATATAATATTCCAACTCTCTGATAACACTGCTATATATTCTAAACTTCCTTCATTTGGGAGAAAGTACTTTCTTTATGGAAACTCACAGCCAGTATGAGCTAAAATCCTAAACAAATTCTAGTGAATTATAGAATTTGGGTTTTCTGCAGAGGTTACAAGTCTATTTACACATTTTAGATAGAGTATTGGCTATGCATACCTTCTCTAGACTTTAGTTGTCAAACAAAGAATGTATTTAAGAATGACTCATAAATGTACATTTTCTGTGCTAATAACATCTTTTGTGTATGACTGCTTCCCTGAATTACAGATGTAGATTACCTTAAGAGCCCCATAATGCATTCCAATATCCCAACCATGAATGCCAATAAGATTGCCATTTCTGTATATAATGGATCAGAGGAATCAACAATTCTGCTTAGGACATTAGAGACCAGGAGAGAAACCAATGCTACAGGACCAACAGCAAGTTGACGAGATGATCCAAATATGGCATAGACAAACAAAGGCACACACCCGGAGTCTGCCATCAAAAATTATAGTAAGGAATCCAGTTAAGATAAGCCAGAATAATTTAGAAGCTCACAGTAATAACATTGATTTATGTAAATTTCCAAAAACAATATAAATTATAAGATTAGTACCAATTTAACTGCCATATACAATCAATTCACTAAGGCTATGCTTCATCATAATGGGATCATTACTAATCAGTGTGGCATCAACAACAAAAAATGTCAATAAAGATCAGAATAAATGGCAAGAAAATTCAGAACCCAGTGACAAAAAAAATTTTTAATTGTAGTTAGAAAGATTTCCAAAACTGTTAGTTATTGAAAGGATTTGTTTTTAAAATCTTGTTTCCATTTCTACTAGTAGGGTTGTAGCTTGTAAGGCCACAGAAAATATTCAATTATTATCATTAAGCTATTGCACTAAGAAGAAAAAGAAACAACCATGACGATTTTCCTTTGTATGTCATAAATGTAACCAGAAACCCATATGACTATTTTCCTTCAATAATAAGTCAAAAATTGAATCCATAAGTTTTTATTTACTCGATACTTCAAGGTGAAAACTTACAAAGTCCATATATTGGTTGAAGCCCAGCTAATTTTGCATAAGACATTGCCTGGCAATTCAAAAAAACCCGTCAACAACAGAACTCACAGTGACTAAATGCAAATTAAATATTTTATTTGACTAATATCATTCCAGTAAATAACTAATAACACCTAGGATATGACACAGTCCCAGAGTCTACTACTCATACCAATCATATCACAAGCTACTATTGTTTAGAAAAAAAAAAAAATTGCAATTACTAGTGTACATGCCTTGAGCATGTCATAAACAAAAAATTATAATTTACAAGCATACATGGTCCAAGCTGTGGACATGGATATGTCTCCAATCACCAATTACAGAACACGTAATCCATATCTGACTGATTCTGCAATCTAAAATAGTTCATGTTCTAAGGAATAAAAATATATCCAATCCATTAAAAAATCAAGTAAATGAATACCAGCCAAGCACGAATCAGAAATCAGCAATATTAGTATTGAGTGACTTCAAATACTCAAAAACTTTATGAGTTAGAGAAATCTGTCAAATCATCAATTGTCAAATCTTGATCAAAGTACCGAAATAATAAGCATCAAATAAACAGGGGAACTTGCAACCAAGACAAACACTCGCATATTGACAGCTTTGAATTCTTTTATTTATTTCTAATGGGTCGTCAGCTTTGAATTCTTTTATTTATTTTTAGTTGGTCGTCAGCTTTGAATTAAATTCCCCCGTGTTTGACCGCAGAGAAAATAAGGAAAGCTAAGAAATAGAAGTTCTTTAGCCATATCAATATTTAGAAGAAATCACAAATATGTGAAATAGATTCCGAAAACGAAAAATTATATTATTTAAGAAAAAAAAATAGCTCCAAATGACCCTTAAATCAATAATTAAACTTGTATCAACTGAGTCGGGTATATTTTGAAAACCTAAAACAACATAATATACTGAAATGTTTTTTTCCACTTTCTATCCACATTTTTCTCAGCAACCAAGCAAGAAAAGAAAGCTCAGAAGAAATCAAATAAAACAATCGGAAACAGAGAAAAAAAAGAGGCAAAATAAAGAGAATCCACTCGTAAACAACGAGTTAAGTGAAATTTAGTTTAACTTATCAAATTCAAAATTCGTTTGGTTTTCTTCCATTTTCTCAGCAACCAAACAAAAACGAAAAATCAGAAAATTACATATATATATATATATTCGCTTGTTACATATAAACTGATATATATATATATAAATTCGTATGTTATATATATACACATGTGTGTGTGTGTGAGCACACGCGCGTAAATCACCTGAGGAACGAGCATGATACCGACGGTGACACCGGCCATAAGATCGACCTTGAAATACTCGCGCCAATTATAAGTCCGAATCCAACGGGAACAAGGAAGGAAGAGCTCGAGCCACTCCAACCAGGTCATACGCTGGAGCTTCAAAATCCACCTGGAGAAGAAAGCGCCAGTGACGGAACTCGCAGTCGACGCCGTCGTACTGGGATGCTGTAACGGAATGATCTTGACGGGTCGGGTTGAGGTCGGCATGGAGGATCCGTCTTGGAAGTCGGAATTGCTTGGAGATGCGTACGTTATCTCCATGCGCACCGCCGGTGCATTGAATCATATACTGAGAAGCGGAGGAACCAGAAAGACTCCCGTAGCGCAGAGCACCTCTCTTCTCTTCCACCTCGTGGTCCACTTCCAGGTAATTTTAAAAGCAAGGAATAAATCAATATAGTGAAGATTGAAGAAAGAAGAATCAAACGTGACGGAATCGTTTTATTTCTTTTTTACTTTTCTTTTTCTTTTATTTTTTTTTCCTCTTTCTTTATGTATGGAAAATTTGTCAGTTTGTTTTTGCTAGAAAATATAGTTAATTCAGAATTTCAGATCAAAGATGTGGGATGTGTTTGGCACATCGAATTAGTAGTTGAAAATATTCATATGCATATTATTATTATTTACCAAAAAAAAAGAATTAGTAGTTGCAAAAAATAAAAAAATAAAATTCTGGGGTCTAATTATTAAACGTCCGTTTGTTATAAGTTTTTGATTTTTGATTTTTAATTTTTGTTTATGATTTATGATTTAAAGTTTTTGTTTATGTGTTTTTATTTATGTTTTAGATAAAAGAAAAATGAAAAAAAACAATTATTTATTGATTTTTGTATACAACAAAATTATTTTAGATAATCATTTTTATTTTATTTTTTATTAATTTTTTTTTAATTTTACAAATAAATTTAAACAAATTCATATTCGATTATTGTTGATTTTAGATTTTGGCCTCGACCGTAGTGTCACAGGTTTCGGCTTTGACCAGGCTATCCTAATCTCGATTCCAATCTGAACCATACAATCCCGGCTATCCTGGGTACTGCCCCAGACCTGGTTATCCCGGGTTTTGGCCTGGCGGTCCCGGGTACTGCCCCATACCGGGTTATCCCAAGTTCTTGCCCAGACCGGGCTGTTCTGGGTCCCGGGTTCCAGCCCCGACCAGGTTGTCCTGGGTTTCGGCTCGACTGGGCGGTCCCAAGTTCCAACTCTAACAGAGCTGCCCTGAGTTCTGGACAGGACCGGGCTGTCCCGGGTTCCAGCCCGGACCGGGCGATCTTGGATTCTGACTCCGACCAGGCTGTCCCAGATTCCAGTCCTAATTGCGGCCCGAAACAAGCGATCCCGGATTCCAACCCGAACCGGGCTATCCCAAGTTCAGGCCCTGACCGGGAAGTCCTGGATTGCGGTCCGGACCAGGCTGTCCTGGATTGCAGTCCCAACCGGACAATCCTGGGTTGCAGCCTGTTACGGACGGTCCCGGATTTCAGCATTGTTCGAGCAATTCGTTATTTCGACCACATATGGACGGTGTCAATATGGGCAGTCTCAGATTAAAATCTTGTTCGAATTGTATTGTATCTTAGCATTATCAATAAACAAAAAACAAAATTTTGAAAACTAAAAATGAAAATAATTTTTTAATATTTTTTTTTTTGAAAAAAAGTGAAAATGATTTTTAAATTTTAACAAATAAAAATGATTATCAAACTCATTTTTATATTTTATTTTTCAAAAAAATAAATAAAAATAATAATCTCATTTTTAGTTTTAAAAAAATTTAAAAATTAAACTAAAAATCATAAATAAATAGATTATCAAATTACATCTAAATTATCAATTTAGGTATATTTGAAAAATTATATTTTTTTATTTTTTTAATTCGTATTTATGGCATTTCGTCTTTTAAATAAATAGAAAGAATAAAGTAAGCATAAATTAATTAATTATTCAGCTACAGATTGCATTTCCAGAGAGAGGCTCCAAGCTCCTTTCAATATATTCCTTTTTTCTTTTTTTGGGTGTGTTATTTATTATTCCATTTGTTTATTAGGTGTTTTAAAATTATTAAAAATCTTGTTAATGACAAATGTTTCTTTCTTGATTTGTCCTTTTGGATATCATAAGCATTTATTCTCTAGTCTTTTTTTTTTTTGGCTGAAAAGCATTTATTGTTTCGTCAATTTATCATTTGAAGTATTACTTTTGAAGTAAGGAAAATTAGTTAAATTTGATCCAAACAAAAAAAGGAAAATTAGTTAAAAGTAAAGAACAAAAAAAAAAAGAAAGATAAAGAGGTATTTGATTCATTTTGCCTGAACAATCTTAACATTAAGGTTATGTTTAAAACATGGAAATTATTATATTTATATAATTTCAATTATATTTTTGTATTGAAAAAGTGGTAATTAAAGAAGAATGAAAAGTTATAAAAATAAGACCGAAACATACAAATTATAAAAGGTTTTCTTTTTTATTTTGGGTGAAATTCTTAGTAAAAAACAAAAGTAAAAGTTTTTGAAATTGTTGTTTTAATCCTTAAATTCTATTAATACTATTATTATGTTAAAGGTTTTTTTTGCAGGTTGCGTTTTCTTCTTAACCAGGTGTCGTTTTGAGTTTCTCGGGTTATTGGTTCGGGTCAACTTACACCGGTTCAGCATACGGTGTCGTTTCTGGTTGCACGGATTAATTCTAGGGTTTCTCAGCTTCATATATATTGTTTTGTTTACTACTGTAGCCGGATCGAGTGATTAATGATTTAATGTGTTAGGCAGAGTTGCGAAGAGGTAGAGAGAGGCGTCGTTAGGGTTCTTAGTGTTCGTCTGAGTGTTCTTTAGTTTCACTTCGTCTTCTACCTTGTTCATATGTCTGTGTGTATAGAAATCTTCGTGATTTCTGGTTTTACTGTTTGTGTATATTCATCTGAGTGTATTTGTAAGGTTTACAGTTTGTAGACTTGTGTTGTAACCTTTATCTCTTCATAATAAAGATTTAGCACAGGCTCTGGAAGCAGAGCACCGAGGACGTAGCCAGATTTATCTGGTGAACCTCGTTAATTCTTGGTGTTGGTTCTATTTTTCTTTAACAATATATTTTGTTTTTGTTAATAATTCTAATAATTTGTTAATCGGATAGTGCAATATTGTTAGCACAATATTGTTAATAATTCTAATAATTTATTTTCGTGTCATTAGACCTAGTTGATGATTAGAGGACGAATTCAATCGTCAAATAATGGTTGTTATTTTTCTCACTAATTATTATATTAAGTGCGAAAGTCATTCTCAAAAATAGACTAGGACAATGATCTTTTTGTGGCGTCTAAATGTGTGAATAGTAATTGGGAGAACGATGGCCAATTAATCGCGTCTTGTAGGACTGTTAAATAATTAAATAGCAAATATATTTTAGAAATATATATATATATATATATATATATATATATGTTGCATTGTTATTCAGAGATGCTACTTTCTTTTCTTCCATGAATAGCAATTGGGAGAACAAAAGTATGCTTAATGGCTTGTTACAAATCGCAGGAATTATTTATAGTAACTATTTTTAAAAAGAAATTATGATTAAAAGAAAAAAAAAAGTTTCAATTGTAATGGCCTTTCGGTGACAATAATACAGAGTGAGGGTTGCAAATGAGCTTGGAGCAGGGAATGGAAGAGGAGCAAAGTTTGCCACAATAGTATCAGTGACCATATCCATAGCTATTGGTATCTTCTTCTGGTTTTTGATAATGATATTCCACAATGAGATTGCCTTAATATTTTCTTCAAGTAAACCTGTCTTGCAAGAAGTAAACAAACTCTCTGTCCTCTTGGCCCTCACAATTCTACTAAATAGTGTGCAGCCTATTCTATCTGGTAATTAATATATTTTCCATTCTAATTATTTATTAAGCTTTTACAAATATTGATTTCATTTTCATTCTTTGATACCTAAGATCTAACCGTAGATATACAGGAATGGCTGTGGGATCTGGATGGCAATCTTATGTTGCATACATAAACCTGGGTTGTTATTATTTAATTGGAGTGCCACTTGGATATTTCTTGGGATGGGTCTTCAATCTAGGAGTCATGGTATATATACATCATTTCATCTTTTGACCTCAGCTTAATATATTTCCTTATTATAATTGCACTTGAAAAATACCAAAATCTTATTTATGAAACATATATATCTATTATTATTATTTTTTTGTATCTTATATATACTACTCTATCACAGACCGATCTCATTGTAAGTAGGAACATAATTGGGAAAACAGATAGAAAAGTGAGGCACAAGATCTTAATTATGAACATGAACACGTATTATATTGGTAATGCAGACTGACATTTGTTATCAAAATTATTGAACATTTTTAGGGAATTTGGTCTAGTATGCTTGATGGGACAGCAATTCAAACCTTGATATTGATCATTATCACCCTTCGATGTGATTGGGAAAAGGAGGTAGGGAAGGAATGTGTGTGTCTATATATATATATATATATATATATATATATATAAGTCTTAGAGGTTAGGATTTAATTTCTATCTGTTTCAGTTCTAAAGCTGTAAATTATATATTTTTGGTGGTAATGATTTTTATATTTATCATTAAACTAGATTTTTGATAAGTTTATTATGCGGACCTTTGCACTATATAAAAATGCAGACATTTACAAGTAATAAATATATACTTTTTTAGTGACATCTTTGCCAATGACGGTAGCTCATATATTACCAAAAAAAAATGACGGTAGCTCATAATAAATTATTATTGACAGTATATCTATTTATCCATGTAAATATAAATATTAATTCCTCTAAATTATAATTTTGAAATTTCATTTGCTCTTTTCCTTCTTGTTGATTTGTTTTGTGTTTTAAGATATTAAGCAAGGGACAAATATGTAAATCTATTGCAGGCTGAGAATTAATGCAAGTTTACACTTATTGAAGTGGGAAAACACAAAGCGAGGACATTGATATATATACGATCACAGGTTTTGGTTCCCAAAAACTTTAGTCACAAAGAAAAGTTTGTCATCGACTCATCGTAGCTAGTGTTGAGGTGATTTTTCGTCACAAACTGGATTCTTTGGGTCTGCAAGAAAAAGGGAGAGAAAATCAGTTAGAGGAGCGCCGATGTGGTAGCTGGCGTTTTCTTTCTGATGCCTAAGTCAGTGATCGAACTCATGGACAAATATATGTGACTGAAAATAATGTAAAAAATGATGAAATGGTGGAGAAAGGAGGGCTGGTTGATTTTTAAGAAAACCAATGAAAAATACAATGGATAATGGCCATTTTGGCCTTTGTGTTTGGTTAAAATCAAAACTTAAATGGTCTTGGAAAATGAGGAGTTTTTTTGGGGGCTGCCTAATATTCTTGGGAAAAAGAGAGAAAGGATGATGGTTGGTAGGGTCTCGGGCTGCGTGATGAGAGACCTCCTCTCCATTTTTTATATATTTCTTAATCAAAGGTTTAGATATCTTTACCTAAAAAATTTTATCTTTCAAATTGGTGACAAATGTCATGACTTTATGATTATGAGCTTAAAATACTATAGTTTTATGGCCCATAACAATTTTTGAACATCTGATGATCTTGGTGATGACTAAAAGGGATGGATCTACATGTGGATGGAAAAACCCCACAGCAGCTAGTCTTGACACTGAGTCATTTATGCATTATGGTTTTGAAAAATAAAGATCACCATGGATTAACAGTCCAAAATTCATAAGTAAAATTGTGCATTTGGACCTGGAACCTGGGTTTAGACTTTCCTCACGTTGACCAAGCACATTGTACTATGGTTTGTCGATTCATTATGTTAACGAGAAAAAACATTGTGCTACAATTTTAAGAATTTGGAAGATTGAAGCTGGGCAAGCTTCAATGGTGGATTTCTGAATTACAGTTCTAAGTAGGTCTTAAATTGATGGAATAAACCTTTAATACACAACAATATTCTATTTATAAAGTTATTGATACTCAAACTATACCAGCACGGCAAGTGAGTTTGATTCAATAATTAATGTCTTTCACATTCACATTGAATTTTTTATACTTCTTTTATACTTTAAAGTAAAAATTAAACTTATTTATATTGTTGTCTTTTAACTTTACTTAGTGTGTGACAATTTATTTCTAAATCTTTAAAATTTGCAGTCCTATTTTTTATTAATTTAAATATTGCTCGAGTACTCTTTACCATCATTAGCAATTAGATAATGTTGTTTTCTCTCTTACATGTCTTTCATGTACATGCCAACATAGATAGTTTCCTTTTTAACTTTGAACTTTACTATATTCTAATTTACAAATCAAAGTAGAGTTAATTTTAGCTGCATCCTATAAAGTTTAGCTTAAATTAACTTTAGTTTTTTAAATTTCTGACAATATATATGTAGTATTTACTAGCATATGCAATTACTACTGTACATTTGTCTAACTGTTATTGAGAAAAGAAGATCTACATCAAATCAATAGTATAATGGTAATTGCATATGACAGCAGAAACTACAAATGTATTGTTAAAAATTTAAAAAAGTTAAATTTAATTTAAACTAAACTTAATTTAAAAGCATTGAAGTTAACCTAACTTTTTGGCATTTAGTGAATCTTTAGTTTTCATTTGTCAATTGTTGCATTACGTGATCAATGCAACATCATCTAATTAATAGTAGTATAAAAATCAGTATATCATTCTTTTCTCCTTAATTCTCTTTTAGTGACTTTTCTTTCATCGATTAAATGTAGGATATATCTGATCTTAATAAAAACTGTGGCCTGCCATATCCCATCATTGACACTTAATTTGGTTAAGCACTCTGATTAAGCTATTGATTAGAAAATTCTGATATATTCTGATCTTAATAAAAAACGAGTTAGTCATTATTAAGCAGTCATCTTCAGTTCATTGAACAATAGTATGGGAACGTAACACCATTTTAACTAAGTCAGCAAAGTTCTGCTAACTGTTGGTTTAGAACCGTGGTTAAATATTTGACTGCTTGACAGCTTGTTTTGGGTTTATTAATGTTTTGAAATTTTAGTAATATGATGGGAATCCATCTTACTTCTGACTTCTTGGGCTACAAGTTTACTCTGTAGTAAAGCCATAGAAGTTTGTGCATCACATCACACGGATGGATTTCTAAAATTCACTTGAAAATATTCATAACATAATCTCAAAAGAGAATTTACTTGGACGATAAAATTATAAAAGATGAGCAATCCTAGATATACCAACTAAATATACTAATTTTGCATCAATGTTTTTTCAGTGAATATGTTAATATAATTCTAATTATGAATAAATGAATCTTTAAAAAGATAAATATAATTAAATATAAACCAATTAAATATTGGCTCGTGGTATTCTATATCAATCTTATTGAGAGGTTTATTTGGTAACTCTAGCATTAAAATCTAAATTTCCATAAAAACTTGATGAAAATTTCAATTTCTTTTTGGGTAATTAAAAAAATGCAGTTATGAAAATATTTTTACTTATAAATATTAGAAAAATATCCATTGACTATTAAATTTTCTTGGAAATCTCCGTGAAACAATTTGTTATGTTTCTCTCAACATATTTTCAGCAATTTTAAAAATATTGTATTTCTCATAGAAATTTTGAGAACTTTTGAGAAAGTTTGTTTGTTTGTTTTTCCCCCTTTTCATTTGTCATTATGAGTTTCATAATAAAGTTTGAAAACTAACACTAATTAAAAAATTAACAATTTAATTTTTTTTAATATAGAAGCTGAGAGGATTATGATGCAACACATAAGATAATAAATTTTATGGAGTAAATCCACATTAATGGGAAAATAATTTTTGAAGAACAAGCAATTTAGTTTTAATGGCAAACAAGGGGATTTAATATATTATTTGCATTTTAATTTAGGAACTATTTTGATTTTAGGGTCTTTAGTGATATTTTATTTTTATTTGATATGAATTTATGCACTAGGATATATGTTTATAGTGCCCATAAATACATAGCATTGGAAGTTGAAATAGTTAGGTCTTTTTTTGAACAAGATATTTCGTTGAATTTTTTAGACTAATCATACTTTTACATTTTCGGGCTGCATCAAATTCAAACTTGGATTATTACTCGAGGAAAAACTAAATTTTACCCCCAAGCTATTCCTACAAGGATTTTTTTTTTCTCTCTCTCTCTCTCTCTTTTATTTTTTATGTTATCATTTCGATAAATATGCCATAGCATACTTGTCTTCTGTAAAGCTATATTCATTAAAACGTTAATTTATTTATTATAATTTTCGTTTGCTACTTAAAAAGGTATGGACTAGTCACTAATTCACACTTAGAGCACCGATCGATTACATCCGTAAATGATGAGAAAAACTTGCGTGAAACAAAAGTATCAGGCAACCAATTCATCTTAAACCATTCCAAATAGTTTAATGCTACCTCTTAAGATTTGCTATAGTTTGATGTCATATGTTAAAACCACCTACCCAGAAGTGCTCAAACCGAAACTACATCAAAAAACCGAAAATAACTTTCATTTATATATAAAAGGAAAAGTTGAATATCTAATGCACCGTGATGATGATTAATGTTTGGCAAGGGCAAATTAGTGATTTAGGAGGTGAGAGTGCTCTTTTTGGTTCAAAATAAGGGAAAGCCAAATTTTAATATCTGAGCCTCAAAAAAGGGATGTTCATGATCGTGATACTCATGTCCTACCGAACCAGGAATATCACCACATTAAATGAGGGAATCTCTGTTTGAACCTATTGGCTCTCTCTTTTGATAATAATAATAATAATAATAATAAAAAAGGGAATCTCTCTATGGAGATGGACAGGCCGCAACATTAACAAGGCAAGCTTCCCGTGAAACTAAAATTAAAAATGTATCACCAAAAATAAAAAATAAATAAATAAATTAAAAATGTTTATAAAAATCTATTTTCGTCTATTGCCCAAAAACGTTTCCGTTTAGTTTTGACTCTCATCTCTCTCTTACAAGAAGGTGAAACATTGTACTTTTGTTTTTGTTTGCTTTTGTGTTATTTTCTTAGTTAATGAGACAAAGAAAAATGTTAAGCAATATATATTTAGCTGGTATGAGAAATGTTTTGTTTGTTTTGTATTAAATTCTAACAATATATAATCTAAGGAAGAAAACGCTCTCTCTAGCGAAAGTTGGAGCATGAGCCTCGTTGACGGAAACTTTGTTTTCCTTGCCAAACGACTGTGCTATTTGTGCGTGGGTGTGAGATTTGGGTGAAGATGGATCAAATGAAGGAAAGGGAAAAAGAATTACAGCGCTCTCTTCAGAAGTTAGCTATTTCAACGAATTTTCCATAGGGTTTTAAGTTTTATTTTATTTTTTGTATGCTATTAATATCAAATTTATAATATTTAAACTCATCAAAACCTAACATTTGAGGATATGTCTGACGCCTCCATTTACATCAGGAAACACAAAATCATAAAACAAATATGGGAGGAAATCATCAAAATTAGAAACATCAATAACTAGATAAAAAAAAAAAAAAAACAAAGATATCCAAATAACTTTCTTTCCCCTTCTTCCTTTGTTGATAGCCCCTCGCTCTTTTCAGAGCTTACTCAAGTCCAATCATCATATAAAATAACCTTGATCCTCATCATCAATATCCCTAAGTTTCAGTTTTACACACATATATGCAAGCAGTGCAGAAACTGAGCGGTGAGACTTTTCGTCACCAATCAATATCCAGCTCCAATAAGCTTTATAACAAAAAGACTCAACGGGAACTTTTCTGTCGTAGGTGACCTTTGCTCTGTTCATGGCTCGTCTCTTCAGCGTTCAGAGATAACCAACGATGAACTTCCAAGCCTGCAGGTTGGGAGGTTGAACCAATCGCCAAAGATAATCTCCATTCTCCGCAAAGGCTGCACAGAGGGCCTCTCTTCAAAGAACCCATATGATGCATGTGCATTATTGAACACATTGGTGAACCTATGTTGAGTTCTAAATTGATCTTTTCCAAAGAGGGTTCGGTAGAAATTCATAAAATCTGTACAATATTATCTAGGGAGATTTAGCGTAGAAATGTGGACTTAATGAAACCAGGCAGAGTCTAAAGAGTGCTTTTGGCCTTGATTCTAGGTAGTTGAAATTGATTACTCTTTTCTAACAGTTTCAACGAACAGTTTCAACTTTTGAAAAAAGTAGTTGCCTCGTTGTACATTTTTCTTAAGTCCAAATTTGTACGAACTTACATAATATTACTGACTCAACCTATTGAATAAGATATATGCGTAAAGATTATCATATATAGCACAAGGCAAAGCCAAGGCATGTGAACTTGTTAAATATTAATAAATTGTCTCTATCAGTACTATATTGGTTGAACCGATTCAACAAGTTGCACGTAAATATTATTTGAACTGAATTTAGGGCATGTTTGGTTTATGGTTAGATAGTGGAATGGAATGAGTATTTTTTAAAATTTTGATATTCTTTTATTTGGTTGTATTATTTAAATTGGTTTATCTATTTTTATAGAATCTCAATTTCTTTAAAATAAAAAATTACTATTTCTTTTAAAAAATTCAGAATCTATATATATTCTCTAAAACAAAAGAATAGAAAAACATATTATTTTACCTTTATTTTTTTTTCTATTTGATACCAATTAAAGAATAGAAATAACTATCTTATTCCACAATTTTTTTAATTCTAAAAATTACTAATTCTATTTTTTAGAAATAACTATTCTTCCAACCAAAAATAAATTAGAGAATAGAAAAAATGGTGCATATACGGTAGAATATGCTGGTCATGTATATATGATAGGGGACATACAGGAACTAGCAAAGCAAATAATTAAATGAAGGGTTAATATCTTTCAATTTTTTGAGGCTTAATTTAAATACAATTTGATCTTTTAAATTTTAAAATTATTATTAAGTTTTTTTCAGATTTTAAAAAATTATAATTTTCTTGCTCTATTGTTTTATTCATATTCTTTAAATTTATATCACTCATGCTTTTACAGGAATACTAGTTGAAATTTTTAGAAGTTGAATGACAAGACCCGCACTATCCAAATCCTGACTGCAGGACTTAATCATCCTGATTAAGTTTCTAAGAAGTCAATAACTACATAATTAACAATTCCACAACCCAAACTCCTAAATTCCATAAATTTTAATAGAAATTTCGGCAGAGTTTTGTCTGTATTTATAACATTCCCCAAATTATTTATAATGTACTTGCACGTCCAGACAATATTTCACAACAATCCAGTAATTTTTCAGAAATACACCCATATACATAATCTCCATAACATATATATTAAAATTGGATTGCACAATATATCTCTAGTATATTACAGTTTGTTACTCAACTAACATATAAACTTACACAATCTAACTATGCCACTACTACCTCTAACTCGCTCCTCCTGCACTAACTAGCAACAGTAGCACGGCTAATAATCCAAGAACTACCTGAAACATAATTAAGAATTTTTTTGGTGGGGTGAGTGCTTGCATACTCAATGAGTAGAAACTAAATAGGAAAATAATATTTTCTTCCATACATAACGTATATAAAAATTGGTTTGTTCATGCAATCCTCTTGGAAAATAGTTCGTCTTTCAAATTTCCAAATTTCCAAAATATTCATATATTTATATGTATATATATATATATATATATTTAACATAATTAATATATTTGTTTATGTCAAAATGTCTTGAAATATAAAATAGCATACACAATCAATGCAACCAAATATATGAGGGACGTTCAGTGAAAAGCCACAGAACATATATATACGAACACATCATATATATATACCGGGCGGGTAAACTAACTATTAAATCTCCAGTGAAAAGCCACAGACATATATGTGAACAAATCATCATATACCGAGAGGGTAATAACCATTTCTGTGAAAACCATTGTCCCTTCATATATTCACACATATATGCAATTCATAATCTCAGCTTGTCGACATAACCCATCGCACACGCATAAATAATATGGCGGCATAAACCATCGTCCAATCACTTGGCAGCATAAGCCATCGCACAAGTATAATTAATCTAGCGGTATAAACCATCGCCAATCACTTGGCGGCATAAACCATCGCACAAGTATATCTAATGTTAAACCTCCCTACCCGACAGCATAATCATCGCCCAAGTAGTCACCAACCTTGTTATACCCTACTCGGCAGCATACTCATCGCCCAAGTAGTCACCACATAGGTGCCATGCATTTATGAATTCACACAAAATAATCACATTCATAAATACTTACTTTAAATTCATAATTAAAGCATGCTTTTAAACATATGTATAAATATGTATGTATTTATTCCAAAAGAAATAACAATGTAATATATATATATATACTTGTAAAAATTATTTAATCACAAAATATATTTCTTAATCATATAACCTTTGAATATATTGCAAAGCCATAAAATATATGTATATATTTATGCATTTACATATATATATATATATATATATATGTGTATGTGTGTGTGTGTTCCTACTCATAGAAACGTCTCGTTGACGTCTATCCACAGTTGGTCGCTCATTGTCGTTCGACCGGAGTAGTTCCTTCCTCTAGTAATACAATAAAATAATATTACCAAATATTTCATTACCGTAATGTAAAATAAAACCCCATTTTTATTACCTATTTTCATACTTATGCAACTTTTCCCCTAATAACATAGGTTTATTAATTATATTTTTACTCAAATAATTTTTAGAGGTTAATACCTAAACTTTTATTCTTAATTTTCATCGCAATTAATTTTCCAACTAAATTTATATCATCAACCACTTAAATTTTTCAATTAAAATTACTATCTCTCAACCAAATATAAAATCAACCTTCACAATTCCTCTATATTTCTTAATTATAATTTATTATATTAACTGCAATCACCATTCCTAATCTATCATCATAATTTCATCAAAACACATTCCAAACACTCACAAATTTCCCTAAATTTCCATTCTCCAACTCTATGCTATAATACTTATCATTATACAATGTAATTAAGCATAAGAAACATGATTTACCTTCAATTGGAGCCAAAATTTTACACTTTTTCAGAAATCTGAAAATCCCCTTTGTATCATTTTTGTTAAATCTTTAACCTAGCTCACTAATTTTTAATTCTAACACTTGGATTTGGTAAAGGAGTGAGAAATGAAGCTTTTGGTACAAATATTCCGGCGAGAGGTGGCCGGAATCTCTCAAAATCCGGTGAGAAAGAAATTCGGCTAAATATCTCAAACTTATGGTGGTTTTCGGTTAAAACAAACCTCACCAAAGTGTTTAGAAAGCTCTAAAACTTATGGATAACCTATTTTTAAGCTAAATTTAAAGAAGATTGAAGATATTGAACTTGGTTTCTCTCAAAAAGCTTCGCCGGCCAAGCATGGAGGAAAAGAAAAACTGCTCTGCGTGAGGAGGAAGAAGCTGGGCTTTAATTCAGATTTTTGCCCCAATTTTTTCAATTTTGTCATTTCTATCTTTTCACATAATTATTTATTTTCAAAGGCAAAATGATCATTTGTTATTTTTTATTTTATTTTATTTTCTCATTTTAATTTTACTTTCATTTTATTTTTATTTTTCTACTTATACTAACTGTAATCAAATATACAAATTCACAAATTTTAATTCTAATTTTTTTTCTTTTAAATTAAACTTTAAAACTAACAATATTTATTTCACTAATAAACATTTTCTTTATATCATTAGTGTTATTAATTCTATTATTAACATAATTAACTCTAATTATTTTGCTAATCTCTATTTAAGTTTTAGAATGTTACATTGAAAGATTAATTTGTAATTAATATAAATTTTTTCCGTGGTTTAGATGGAATATTTCCAAAATAAAAGAGATTGATTTTATAGACTATGAACTTTCATGAGACCCATCGTTATATTGAAACAAAAAATTCTTTTCCATATGTACGTTTTACTTGTACGAACTTTTGACCGCGGGCAAACTATAAAGAAACAGAATAACCTCGATAAATTTTTTATGGACTTTGTGGTATAGATCATCATCTAAATAATTTACTACCTTTTAAATTTTTTTATTAATTATTTAAAATATTTTAAAAATATATTTAAATATAATTTTTCATCATAAAAAAAATTTCACCCTATATTTTTTTTATCTTAAAAAAATTTTAGTCTAATTTTTTTTCATTTGAATTTTTTTTTATCTAAAAAATTTATAAGATAAAAAATAATTCATATGAAATAAAATTTCATGATAAATAAATTTTAGCAATTCAAGATAAAAAAAGATCTAGGAAAAAACATATTTTGGCTTGAAAAAATTTTCAGCAGCAAAAAAATTATATGATGAAATAAATTTTCATGATAAATAATTTTTTTAGCATAGGATGAAAAAAATTTATATGAAAATAAAAATCTAGGATAATTTTTTTTTATGATAAAAATACATATAGGATTAAATAAAAAAATGATAAAGAATAATTTTTTTAGCAATTTAAGATAGAATAAAAAATTTTGAATAGAAAAAGATTGGGTGGTAAATTTATTAATATTTAAAATAATTGAATTGGTAAAGAAAAAAATTTAGGAGATACTAAAGTATATTGCATTGACAAATTCTGTTAAAATTTAATTCAATTGAATTAAAATGTAATTTTTTATGAATGTATTAAATGTTTAGATTATTTACAGTGATCAGCAAATTGAATTTAAAAAAATAATAAAGTACATTTAATTCAATTAATTATTTATATGGACTTGGACACTTCAGTAAAAATAAAAAATTCATATGGATTGGGTTTGAAAACTTCTGGATGATTAGCGACTCGGCGATAATTGGAAACTGGAAGACGGAAAGATCAGAGGAAGGTGGTGTTTTTGGCGTTTTGATATTTTGTCCACAAGTCAAAGGTCTTCGACGCGTTAAACATAAGTGGCAGTTCTAAGTTTTTTGCTCAGTAACATTTTTGCTTTTTTTCCTTTTTTTTTTTTTTTATTTTGGTTGTGTCTATTTTTTTTTTTCGAATTTGTGATCTTGAGGATATAACTCATTCACTTTTCACAAAACTAGAACGTCGGGACTGTTTTTTTTTACCTTTTTTGCTTCGCTGGTAATGCTTATTAATACTACCACAACGAAGCACATTTACATTAATTAAACATGCTTTTTGCCCAAGGAAGTAAGTTTTTTCTATGATACATATATTAGTTTGATGTTCCTAAAAACCCAAGGTGAAATTTCTATAATTTCCATCAAAATTTTAAAATTTTTATAATATTTTCATCGAAATTTATATAATAATTGCTTCATAATTTAGTCAAAAAGTTCATAATTTAGTCAAAAAGTCTATAATTTTTATGAAAATTTTTGAAATACGATATATTTTTATAAAATATTAGAGCATTTTTAAATTATAATTATTTGTTGATTACATATTTTAACTAATATCCTATAATTAGGCGAATCGAATTTTGAACGTAAAATTGAAACAATTAAAAAATAGTTATTATTTTAAAAAAAAGATTAAAAAAGAAAGTCACAAATTCAACAGAGATTGAGTTCATTCACTGATGAAGAATATTACACTCATGCAACACAAAATTAGAATCATAGAAGTAGAGAAGGTGAGCCAAGAATTGGTGTTATAGAAAATAATTATACGCGTAGAGAAAATGTACAATGAGAATGTTACAACAAGAAGATGAATATTTTTCTACCAATTTTGGATCAATGAAGATTGAAGGTGAATATAATCATTCTTTAATAGATAGTTATAGAATGTTATCAAGTAATAACTCATGAATACATTCTCAAACTTAAACATCAAGGTTAGCAGTTATGAACATAGTTAATCAATGTCATATCAATATCATGACTATCAGCAAGGACAATCACATGTAATATTAGATCCATATAGTTGGCATATTAATAACTACATGCAAAATTATAAATGAAATATATTTTTTGATCAATATTTTTTTCAATACACACTTGAAAATGAGGATGAAAAATATAGTGAAAATTTTCAATCACCAAAAAATTCTATGTAATATTTACTTATATTTAAGTAATTATATACTTGTATTATTATTCTAATTAATGAATAATTCATTACTTAATTAATAAAAAATTTGTTACTGTCACTAGATGTTATAAATATCTTAATTATGATAAATATTATTTTCACTCAATATTTTTAAAATTTTTATAGTTAAATTGATAAAATATCTAATAAATAAGTATATTCTGAAATTTCATTAAAATTTTTATATTTTTTTATAAATTTCTATCATTTTTTTTTGTATTTATATAAATATCGAAATTCTGTCGATATTTCTGTAATTTTAACATTCGATATTTGACGTGATAAAAAGACTTTTTGGACCATGTTTTTTGTTTTCTTTACAGTGTCTTAAAATATATAAAGATTAAGAACCCAAACAGTTCCTACTCATCTTAGTTCTGGAAAGTGAGAGCCACCTCAGTCTCCAAAATTTGGAAAAATGCCAAGCTACGGTTAGAAAAGAAGAAAATGTTCCACTTTTGGAAGACACATCTCCAACCATTGGATTTAAAAAAAAAAAAAAGAAGAAGATCAAGCTCTTGCTTGGAGGGTGTGGTTAGAAGAAGAAGAAAATGTTTCTCTTTGCGTCTCCGATAATAAAGCTATTGGGACAGCTTTAAGAGATAGCTATGTGGATTTTAAATAATTTTTTTTTTCATAATTAAATTAATATATTAACTAATAAAATATTAATATATATTTCCAGCCAGAAAAAAAAATTATAGACATATAATTTTTTTTAATATACATATATTTAGCATTACTAAATATCAAAATTTTATTAAAAAGCCATGGTAAATCTGCCTCAAAGGGTTTGTTATGAGATCAAGGTCAAAAGGCCTATATTTTTGCATGAAATCCATACTTGGTCATGTTCTAGCATACTTCACTTGCTTTATCCATCGTTAGTAATTTTTTTTTTTGCTTAAAGCTATAATTAGTAAATAATTATAAGTCTAAATGCATTTTAGTATTCTTTAAAATTAAATTTATTTATAGAAATCTTTATAATTAATTTGTGTAATTGGTACTATTTTTTATAATTTAAAAAAAGTTACATTTTTATATAATTTAGTTAAAATTAATGATTCCAGTCAATTTAGAAGTAGGTACATAGTAAGTTATTTTTAAAATTAATTTTTTTCAGTTTTAATTATACTAAAAATTTAAAAATACCATAAATAAATTTTAAATTTTTTTTGGTATAATAAAAAATAAAAATAATCAAACTTNTTTTTTTTTTTAAATAATTGGAAGATAAAATCAAACTATATACGGACGAAAAGAATACCTTTTCTCTAAGAAATCGTGTGACTTACATCCCAAAAAGCCGCTTCTCCCTACACGAATTCCATTGGTTTTTCAAGAAAGCCTAATCAACAACAATAATAATAATAAATCTTTATAAAAATACAATCTTTAAATCTTTATTATATCTTTATTAATTCCAGTCAATTATTTTAATTTTTTTATAATATATTATTATTTTAGATTAAAACCTGCACAGTGACTCAAAATATTCACTTCTGTCTCCACTAGTCGACGAACCGAAGTCGCTGTTGGACCACATAAGAATGCGTGCTCACCAAGTACAACCTCTGGACTAGCTTTCTATAATAAATAATAAAAAAAGATTACGAAATGAAAGCCCACAACTACAAGTAGTTTGTTAACAATGATTTTACAAAACTGCCACTGCCACTGCAAATTGCAAGTTGTAAATTTTCAACGGCTGACAAAAGTCCTAGTTTGCCTTGGACCGTATACTGCCAAATGGCAGCTTGCCAGTGGTTGGAAAAAACAAAATGCTGAAACTCATTCATTTTCCAAATCCAAAGCCATTATTTATAAAATGCCAAAACTCAATCTGCTTTTACTCAATTCAAACGCAGAAAAACAATGGCAGAGGAAGCAAAAGTTCCACTTTTGAAAGAATTATCGGCTGCTTCTGCTGTTGAACTGAAAGAAGAACAAGACCATGAAGATGAAAATGGAGAGGATTGTAGTCTTTCCCAAAAGGTGTGGATAGAATCAAAGAAGCTATGGCACATAGTTGGTCCTACAATCCTTAGCCGCCTTGCTTCCTACTCCATGTTCGTCATCACACAAGCTTTCGCTGGCCACCTCGGCGACCATGAATTCGCCGCAATCTCCATCGCTTTCAATGTCATCGCCGGCTTTGCCTTCGGTCTCTTGGTAAATCAATCAATTTTCCACCTCCTCTGCTTTGGTTACTTCATCATCATTGTCATCATCATTATTATTATTATTATGATTGTGATCTGACTTTGTTAATGGCCAGCTGGGAATGGCAAGCGCATTGGAAACGCTATGCGGGCAAGCATTCGGGGCGAAGAAGTACTACATGTTGGGGGTATACATGCAGCGATCATGGGTTGTTCTGTTCCTCTGCAGTGCTCTGCTTTTGCCTTTGTATCTCTTTGCCTCACCAATTCTAAAGCTTTTGGGACAGCCCGGTGACGTGGCAGAGATATCAGGGCTAGTAGCAATTTGCATGATACCATTGCATTTCAGCTTTGCTTTTCAGTTTCCATTGCAGACGTTCTTGCAGAGTCAGCTTAAAACTCTGGTGATTGCTTGGGTGTCTCTGGCAGCTTTGGTAGTGCATGTGATTGTGAGCTGGTTGTTCGTGTATAAGCTTCAGCTTGGAGTTGTTGGCACTGCTATTACTTTGAATTTCTCTTGGTGGGTTTTGGTGATTGGGCATCTGGGTTACACTGTGTTTGGTGGGTGTTCCATGACATGGGCTGGTTTTTCCATTGAAGCATTTTCTGGTCTTTGGGAGTTTGTCAAACTCTCTGCTGCTTCAGGGGTTATGCTCTGGTACACTCCCATCTCAGAGATAAGCATTCATTTAATTATCTATTTGACTTATATTAATTAAGCTCAGAATTGTATTTTTTTATAATTTTTTATGTACAGCTTGGAAAACTGGTACTACACAATACTGATATTGATGGCTGGAAATCTAAAAAATGCAGAAATTGCTGTGGATGCTTTGTCCATATGGTATGTATGATAAAGATGAATACCATATAATTAGATCCTCTCTTTTTGGTTTAGCTCTTGAGGATATGAAAGAGATTTGTGGTTCTAAATGATTTAAAATATTGGGACTAAACTTGGCTTCTTTTGCAGCATGACCATAAATGGATGGGAGCTGATGATTCCGCTTGCATTTTTTGCTGGAACCGGGTAATTTTACCTTTGAACAATTCATATATATATATATGTATATATATTTGTTTTTGTTAATACTTCTAATAATTTGTTAATCGGATAGTGCAATATTGTTAGCACCATTGATTACAGCACCTGATATTTATTTTTATTTTGTGTCATTAGTCCTAGTTGATGATTAGAGGACGAATTCAATCGTCAAATATTGGCTAATTAATTAATTCGTGTAGAACTGTTAAAGAATTAATAGCAAATATATTTTGGAAATATATATATATATATATATATATGTTGCATTGTTATTCAGAGATGCTACTTTCTTTTCTTCCATTAATAGCAATTGGGAGAACAAAAGTATGCTTAATGGCTTGTTACAAATCCAGGAATTATTTATATGTAACTATTTTTTTTTTTAATTATGATTAAAAAAAAAAAAAAAACTTTTCAACTGTAATGGCCTTTTGGTGACAATAATACAGCGTGAGGGTTGCAAATGAGCTTGGAGCAGGGAATGGAAGAGGGGCCAAGTTTGCCACAATAGTATCAGTGACCACATCCATAGCTATTGGTATCTTCTTCTGGTTTTTGATAATGATTTTCCACAATGAGATTGCCTTAATATTTTCTTCAAGTAAACCTGTCCTGCAAGAAGTAAACAGACTCTCTGTCCTCTTGGCCCTCACAATTCTACTAAATAGTGTGCAGCCTATTCTATCTGGTAACTAATATATTTTCCATTTTAATTATATTTTAAGCTTTTACAAGTATTGATTTCATTTTCATTCTCTGATACCTAAGATCTAACTGTAAATGTACAGGAGTGGCTGTGGGATCTGGATGGCAATCTTATGTTGCATACATAAACTTAGGTTGTTATTATTTAATTGGAGTGCCACTTGGATATTTCTTGGGATGGGTTTTCAACCTAGGAGTCATGGTATATATACATCATTTCATCTTTTGACCTCAGCTTAATATATTTACTTATTATAATTGCACTTGAAAAATACCAAAATCTTATATATCTATTTTTTTTTATCTTATATATACTACTCTACCACGGACCGATCTCATTACAATACTTAACTTGGTAGTCAAAAGTAGGAACATAATTGGGAAAACAGATAGAAAAAGTGAGGCACAAGATCTTAATTATGAACATGAACACGTATAATATTGGTAATGCAGACTGACATTTGTTATAAAATTATTGAACATTTTTAGGGAATTTGGTCTGGCATGATTGGCGGGACAGCAATTCAAACTTTGATATTGATCATTATCACCATTCGATGTGATTGGGAAAAAGAGGTAGGGAAGGAATGTGTGTGTGTGTGTGTGTATATACAAGTCATAGAAGTTAGGACTTAATTTCTATCAAGACTATCATTAAAGTCTATTTTACTGATCTTAAGCTGTCATTAGTAAATAAATTATTTTTGGTGATGATGATTTTTATATTTATCATTAAAACAATTTTTTGACAAGTTTATTATGCAGAACTTTGCACCGTATAAAAATGTAGACAACAACTGATAATATATTATACTCTTTTTTAGTGATAGCTTTGTCAGTGACCGTACCTCATAATAAGTTATTATTGACAGTATATCTATTTGTACATATAAATATAAATATTCCTCTAAATTATAATTTCGAAACTTTAATTGCTCTTTTTCTTCTTGTTGCTTTATTTTGTGTTTTAAGATATTAAGCAAGGGACAAATCTGTAAATCTTCTGCAGGCTGAGAATGCAAGTTTACACTTATTGAAGTGGGAAAACACAGAGCGAGGACATTGATTTATATACAATCACAGGTTTTGGTTCCCAAAATTTTTTCTCACAAAGAAGAGTTTGTCATCGACTCATCGTAGCTAGTCTTGACACTGAGTCATTTATGCATTATTGTTTTAAAAAATAAAAATTATCAATCTAAATTCATAAGTAAAACTGTAAATTTGGACCTGGAAGCCGTGTTTGGACTTGCCTCGCGTAGACCAAGCACATTGTACAATGGTTTGGTTTGTCGATTCATTTTGTTAACGAGAAAAAAAATTATGCTACAATTTTAAGAATTTGAAAGATTCAAGCTTGGCAAGCTTCAATGGTGGATTGAATTACGGCTATGTAGGTCTTCAATTGATGGAATAAACCCTTAATACACAACAATATTCTATTTATAAAGTTGATACTCAAACTTTACCGGCACGTCAAATGAGTTTGATTCAATAATTAATATGCCTTTCACACTCACATTATAAGCTGAATTTTTTATACTTTATTTTTAAAGTAAAAATTAAACTTATTTACACTGTTATCTTTTAAATTTTGAAGTATTTGATAATTTATCTTCAAATTTTTTAAATTGACTGTCATATATTTTGTTAATTTTATATATTGCTCAAGTACTATTTACAGTCATTAACCATTAATAATGTTGCTTCCTCTCTCACATGCTTCTCTTGTGCCACGCTAACATAGATAGTTTCCTTTTTTACTTTGAACTTTACTATATTCTCATTTACAACATCAACGTATCACTTGTATATAAACTGAAACAGTAATCAACATATTTATAAATATATATTATAAATTAATAAATTAAATTTAGTTTAATACATGGATAATAAAATACAGAATTGGTATATGATGTCTTTGATAATAGTCCGAGTTCTGTGTAATACCACAGTTTTTTTAAGAACGATTTGTCTCCACTGGTGCAAATGGTTCGTTAACGATTGTCTCCCATGATACAACAAACACTCTAAATTTTGATTTTAGCACCGCTAAAAATTTATCTTCGAACTTGAAAATACCTAAACTATATTACCACTTTTTTTATTCTTTCTGTAACTATACTTTCTCTAAAATCCAAAAAACACGTTTCTATATTTTTTCTCTTATCTAAAACCTTAAAACTATATACATATATATAGTAAACAAAAAATAAAACTGAAATCAAAACAATTAAAACAAATAAAAACTAATTAATTTATTCAATAAATAAATTTGTAACTGGCAACTGTTACCCTAGTTACAAAAAACTGACAATCTCCCACATGAATAAATTAAACTAGTCGCATTCTATACACAGGTGATAAAGCTCTACGGTTGGAGTCTGCATAGGATAGATAGATGTTACTCTTTGAACCTTCCCTCGTGGAAATGTATTTACTTTACTGATTAAATGGTAGACACGGTGTCCTTGAACCATTATATCATTTATGTAAATGATGATACACCTCACACATGACCCCTTCCTGATATTTTTCAGTTCTCACTATTATGTTTGTTTTGGACATGAACATCGTCCTGGTTCTGCAAGAGTTTAAAGAATTGCGGCCACTACAATTCTCCTTGAAGCAGCCCCTCTTTACTCCCACATAGGTGATTTTTTTGTTTCTATATAATCATCATAGATTATCAAACATCTGAAAATCATTAAAAGCATAGCTTAACCTTTAATCTATCACTGTTTCATCATAGGAATGAGTAAGGGTAAAAACCCCCACAGTGATCCATACCAGTCTTTACAATTGCGTTGTCTCGTTAAACCTACATCTTGGGATCTCCAGTCACATAGGTCGGGTTTCCATCGTATGTACTTTTTTCTCACGGGCTTCAATCTCATTCCCCTCGATGACTTCTCAACTAGTTCTCTGTTTAACCCCTTGGTTAGCGGATCCGCAATATTTTTTTCGACTCTATATAGTCTATAGAAATCACTCCAGTTGAGACTAACTGTCTAATGGAATTGTGTCTTCGATGTATATGTCTAAAATTTCCATTATACATGATATTATGTGCCCTGCCAATTGCAAATTGACTATCACAATGTAAGCTAATTGCAGGCATAGGTTTTGGCCATTGTGGAATGTCCTTTAAGAACTGTTGTAATCATTCAACCTCTTCTCCACATTTGTTCAAAGCTATGAACTCAGACTCCATAGTGAAACGAGCTATAACTGTTTGTTTGGAGGACTTCCATGTTACAGCTACACCAGCCAATGTAAATACATATCCACTAGTGGACTTTGAATTCTTTATATCAGAAACCCAACTAGCATCATTATATCCTTCTAATACAGCTGAATATCTTGTGTAGTGCAGTCCGTATTTACGATTATATCGTAAGTACCTTAGTACTCGCACTATCACTTTCCAATGATCTTGGTTTGGATTACTCGTATATCTACTTAGTCTATTTATTGAGTAGGCTATATCTGGTCTAGTGCAACTCATCAAGTACATTAGACTACCAATCACCCTAAAATATTCCACTTGGAAAACAACCTCTCTTTTATTCTTGGAGAGATGTAAATTCATATCTATGGGTCTTTTGGCTATACCAATATCCTCTTTACTGAATTTTTCCATTATTTTATCTATATAATGTGACTGAATAAGAATAATTATATTTGAAGACCTGAAAATTTTAATTCTCAGTATCACATATGCAAGCCCCATGTCTTTCATATCAAACTTTGTATTTAACAAAGCTTTGATAGTTTGAATCATATTATCGTTACTACCCACGATAAGTATGTCATCTACATATAGACATAAAATGACATATCCATCGTATGTATTCTTTATATAGATACAATTGTCACATTCATTTATTTTGTACCCACTTTCCAACATGGAATACTCAAATTTTTTATGCCATTGTTTTGGAGCTTGTTTTAGACCATACAGAGATTTCACCAATCTACAAACTTTCCTCTCTTGTCCTGGAGCAGAAAAACTCTCAGGTTGCTCCATATAGATCTCTTCATCAAGATCCCCATTTAGAAATGTTGTATTTACATCCATATGATGTATCTCTAAATTCCGTAAGGCTGCTATGGCAATCATCATCCTTATACAATTTATTCTCGTCACTGGTGAATATGTATCAAAATAATCAAGGCATTCATTTTGCTTGTAACCCTTTATTACTAGCATTACCTTGTATTTATCAATAGTTCCATCTGTTTTCATCTTCCTTTTGAAAATCCACTTGTAACCCAAAGGTTTACAACCAGAAGGTAGATCCACTAACTCCAAAATATGGTTTTGCAAAATGGAATCTATTTAACTTTTGATTGCCTCTTTCCATAAAGGACATTCAGGAGAGTTTATAGCTTCCTGAAAGCTTTGGGGTTTGCTTTCCAGCATGTAAGTAAGAAAATCTGGACCAAAAGGTTTTTATGTTCTAATTCTCTTACTACGTCTAAGCTCAACCTCATCCTCTTATCCATGATCACTATCTAGACTATCTTAATAGATATATTCAAATGTTTGTTTTGACAAACTCGGTCTCTCATCATATTTGTATGGAAAATTATGCTCGAAAAACGAAGCATTTCTCGATTCCATTATTGTATTTCTGAAATCTCATATATGTACACAAGAAATCGATATGCACTGCTAATTTGTGCATAACCAATAAAAATGCAATCAACTGTTTTTGGACCTATCTTTACTCTATTTGGAGTAGGTACAACTACTTTGGCTAGACACCTTCACATTCGTAAATAATTGTAGGAAGGCTGTCTTCCATGCCAAAGCTCATAAAGTGTTTTCACCTCTTTCTTCCAGGGTACCTTATTTAAAAGGTAATTTGCTGATAAAATAACTTCCCCCCACAAGTTTTGAGGTAACCTAGAACTTAACAACATTGCATTCATCATTTCCTTGAGGGTTCGATTTTTCCGTTCAGCCACACCATTAGACTGTGGTAAATACGGTGAAGTAACTTCATGTCTAATCCCATTTTGAGCACAAAATTCACCAAAAGGATTTACATTTTCGCCACCGCAATCACTCTTTATTACTTTAATTTTCTTATTAAGTTGATTCTCAACTTCAGCCTTATAGAGTATAAATTTCTCTAAGGTTTAATTTTTGCCCTTTAGCAAATAGACATAGCAATATTCCATGCTATCATCAACAAAGGTAATAAAATATTTATTGCAACCTCTCGTTTGTGCAAATTTCAGATCACATATGTCACTATGGATCATATCCAAAGGTTCGGTATTCCTTTCAATAGTGTGATATGATAACCTCGTCATTTTTGCCTCAATGCAAGTTTCACACTTATATTTAATGTCAATTTGAAATGTGGGAATATGATTTAAGTTAATTAATCTCCTCAGAGTATTATAATTAACGTGTCCTAGTCTACCATGTCATAAATTAGAAGACTCAAGCAAGTAAGCAGAATAAGTACTAGCTTTATTCATATTTTTAGGTTTTACAGTCATTACACTAAGTTTGAAAAGCTCATTGGCTACATAGCCCTTTCCCACAAACATATTATATTTTGACAATATGACCTTATCAGACTCAAACACCATGCCCATTCCATGCTTTCTTAAAAGCGATCTAGATATCAGATTTTTACGTTTATTTGGTATATACAACACATTGTTCAGAGTCAGGTCTTTTGAGGAGGTCATCGTTAAAATCACATTCCATTCACTTATTATTTCAGACATTGCAGAATTTCTCATGAATAACTTATCATCACTTTCAGTTGGTTCGAATGAAATGAACAAACCTCTGTCTGAGCATATGTAAGGAGTTGCATCAGTGTCAATCCACCATTCCTTTGGGTTTGACACAACAAGATTCACTTTAGAAACTATGACACTCAAATCGATGTCATTGACCTCTCTGGTGAGTTTCTTCACCACATGTGCCATTCTATTTTTCCGTTTGGGCTGTCTACAATCTGTCGATTTGTGACCTATCCTGTCACAATTGAAACATTTTCCTTGGAATTTGAGATGTTTAAATACCCCTTTCTAGGGACCTAGCTTGGAATTCTTTACATCAAATTTCTTGGTCTTGGAGCCTTGACCATGCTCCACCACATTAGCTTTAATGAAAGCCTGCGATGATGATCTATTCTCTGATCGTTTGTTGTCTTCCTCAATGCGAAGTCTAACAATCAGATCATCCATGCTCATCTCCCTTTGCTTATGCTTAAGGTAGTTCTTGAAGTCTTTCCAACCTAAAGGTAGTTTCTCAATAACACATGCCACTTGGAAGGTTTCACTAATTACCATCCCCTCAGAATGGATTTTTTATATGATTATCTGCAGCTGTTGAACTTGACTAATAACAATCTTGGTATCAACCATATGATAATCCAATAAACGACCCATTACAAACTTCTTGAAACCAGCATTCTCTATTTTGTATTTCTTATCTAAGGTTTTCCATAGCTCATTCGCTGTCATTTTGCTATTGTATACACTATACATAGTATTAGATAAGACATTCAAAATATAATTCTGACACAAGTAGTTGGAACTCTTCCAGGCATCCACAGCCATGAGAGTACTTGCATCGATATTATTGCTCTCTGGTGTCTCTTGAGTCAAGAACCTAGCCAGGTTCAATGTTGCCATCTTTTAAAATCATTTATATCAATTTTTTTTGTTTCTCCGCATGATTCACAGGTAAAGAAACCGGTGCAATCAAAGTTGGTTCTTTTGCCACATGAATGATACTTACATTGTCTGAGGAAACATTAGCCTCTGTTGCCATTTCTTGTATATGAGTGGAAATATAAATTCATTAGTTGTTGAACAAAATTGTCCCAACATACTAATTACACAAATTTCACCAAGAAAAATGCTCAAATTTGAGGTTTAAAACCCCATGGAATTACTGTATACACCAACACAATTACTGTATACAAACATAGTTTTTTTGTATACACCAGTCAATGCGGTCAACAATCAACGGTCAATGATGGTCAACAGTCAACGAAAGTAAACTCTAAACATCTATGTGGCATGTACTATGTCAGCAACACGTCAATGTAAGGCTACACGGAGTACACACGTGGCTGTCAACGTGGCATGGGCCAGCCCTAGAATGGGCTGTACCTCAGCCTACCATTGGGCTCAACTGGAACATGCCCAATTCCAGCCCAGCGAGGAACAAGCCCAGGCCAGGCCTGCTGCCTTAGCCCAGTCGCCCAAAATGTCAAAACGACATCGTTTTGGGTATTCTCCTTCACCCGTTTTACTACACCCGATTGGGTCATGGATCGCGCGACCCAGATTTTGACCCGGCTGTATCTCATTCGTCCGATCTCCTTTTTCAACTCCGTTTGTCAGGTTTTCTTTTTCTCGTCGCCCTCGTTCGGATTTTAATGTCAATTTAAATTAAAACTCACTGGATAAAATAAATCAACAAAATATAGATTCAGCGACAAATAAAAAATATATAAATATATATAAACAGATTTGATCTTAACATTAAAAAAATAACAAAACGAAACAAAAACCATCACAATATATATATATATATATTACATATCAAAAATCTATAAATATACATGCACGGTAATGACAAAAAAATAAATATAAATATATATATATATACAAGTATAAATATAGAAGATTAACTGTAAATGAGAAATCGTTCTTAAGATTGTATATAAACTAAATAGTAATCAATATATTTATAAATATATATATTACAAATTAATAAACTAAATTTAGTTTAATACATGGATAATAAAATACAGAACTTATATATGATATTTATGGTAATAGTTCGAGGTCCGTATAATATCATAATTTTTTTAAGAACGATTTTGTCTCCACTGGTGCGAATAGTTCGTTAACAATCATCTTCCAGGATACAACGGACACTCTAAATTTTTTATTTTAGCACCACCAAAAATTTATATTCGAACTTGAAAAATACCTAAACTATATCACTATTTTTTTTATTCTTTCTGTAACTATACTTTCTCTAAAAACCAAAAAGCACGTTCTTATATTTTTTCTCTTTATCTAACCTCAAAACTATATACATATATATAGTAAACAAAAAGTAAAACTGAAATTAAAACAATTAAAACAAATATTAAAAAAAATAAAAACTAATTAATTTATTCAATAAATAAATTTGTAACTCACAACCAGTTAAAAAACCCAACATCACTAACCTAAGCTTTTGGCATTTAGTAAATCTTTAGTTTTCATTTGTCAATTGTTGCATTACCCGATCAATGCAACATCATCTAATTAATAATAGTATAAAAATCAGTTTATCAATCTTTTTCTCCTTAATTCTATTTTAGTGACTTTTCATTCATCGATTAAAAGTAGGATATATCTGATCTTAATAAAAACTGTGGCCTGCCATATCCCATCATTGACACTTTGGTTAAGCTCTCTGATTAAGCTATTGATTAGAAAATTCCGATATATTCTGATCTTAATAAAAACGAGTTAGTCATTATTACGTAGTCAGCTACAGTTCATTGAACAATAGTATGGGAAAGTAACACCATTTTAACTATATCAGCAAAGTTCTGCTAACTTTTGGTTTAGAGCCGTGCTTAAATATTTGACTGCTTGACAGCTTGTTTTGGGTTTATTAATGTTTTGAAATTTTAGTAATATGATGGGAAACCATAAAAAAACCATCTTACTTCTGACTTCTTTGCTACAAATTTAATCTGTAGTAAAGCATTAGAAGTGTGTGCATCACATCACACGGATGGACTTCTAAAATTTACTTGAAAATATTCATAACATAATGCCAAAAGAGAATTTACTTGGATGATAAATTTATAAAAGATGAGCAATCCTAGATATACCAACTAAATATACTAAAATATATACTAAATTTGCATCAATATTTTTTTCAGTGAATATGTTAATATAATTTTAATTATGAATAAATGAATCTTTGAAGGGATAAATAAAACTAAACATAAGCCAATTAAATATTGGCACTTGGTATTTGATATCAATTTAATTGATGGTTTATTTGGAAACTTTAGCATTAAAATCTAAATAAAATTTCAGTTTCTTTTTGGGTACTGAAAAAAGGCAGGTATGAAAATATTTTTACTTGTAAATATCAGAAAAATATCCATAGACTATCAAATTTTATTTGAAGTCTCCGTGAAACCATTTGTTATGTTTCTCTAAACATATTTTTGGCAATTTAAAAATATTATATTTTTTAGGGACGTGCAAAAAAACTAACTAACCGATTAAAACAATAGATCAAATCCAATCCAATCCAACATGTTTGGATCTGTTATTTTAGTGTAATTGAATTGGATCGATTTTAAAAAATCAAAAACCGAAGTTCGGTTCAGTTCGGGGTGTTAAAAACCAATCCAATCCGATCCAATCTGAACCGACTATTTTTTTTTTTTACAAAACATATGGCAATTAGTTTAATATTATTGGTATGTAGGCTTTGTTATTTTAGCTTAAATTTGGAGTTGGATTACTGGATTATTGTATTAGTGTAGTAATTTTGTTTTGTTTTTGTTTAATATGTTTATTTGTCCTGTTATTTTTTTAATCATTTATGTGTTAGATTTTGAAAAAAAATATATAATTTTTTTATGGATTACTTAGTGGGCACTTTATGTGTTAGGTTTAAAAAAAAACATAATTTTTTAAACAAAATTTAAGCACAACAAATTTTTGATACAAAAAATAGCTCAAATGTCAAATATTCAAAATAAAAAAAGTTCAAAAATTAAAATTTAAAAAGTCTAAAAAAATTAAATAAAAATTGAAACCAAACCGATCCAATCCAATTAGTAATTGGATTGGATTGGATTGGATTTATTATATAAATCTGATTGGATCGGATTGAAAAAAAAAACTGATCACTAATTGGATCAGATTGGTTATTTTCAAAATATGTTGGATCCTAACCGATGCACAACCCATTTCTCATAGAAATTTTGAGAAACTGTTGAGATTGTTTTGTTTTGTTTTTTTTTCCCCTTTCATTCATCATTATGAGTTTCATAATAAAGTACTAATTAAAAAATTAACACTTTAACTTCTTCTTTTTAATATAGAAGCTGAGAGGATTATGATGCAACACATAAGATTATATGAAGTAATTTGAGGACGCAATATCCACATTAATGGGAAAATAATTTTGGAAGAACAAGCAATTTAGTTTTAATTGGGCAAACAAGGATATTTCCATTTTAGTTTAGGAACTATTTTGATTTTAGGGTTTTTAGTGATTTTTTATCTTTATTTTATCTTAATTTATGTACTATATAGGATATATGTCTATAGTGCCTATAAATACATAGCATTGGAAGTTGAAATGGTTAGTTTTTCTTATGAAATATTTCGTTGAATTTTTTAGACTTATAATACTTTTACATTTTCGTGCTGCATCAAATTCAAACTCGGATTATTACTCAAGGAAAAAGTAAATTTTACCCCCAAGCTATTCCTACAAGGATCTTTTTTTTCTCCTTTTTTTTTTTTTTTTTTTTTTGTTTCAATGTTATCATTTCGATAGATATGCCATAGCATACTTGTCTTCTGTAAAGCTATATTCTTTAAAAAGTTAATTTATTTATTATAATTTTTGTTTGCTGGTATGGACTAATCACTAATACACACTTAGATCCCCAATCTAGTACGTCTGTAAATGTTAAATTATAGTGAAACTTTTATAATATAACAGTGGTTTCATGGCATGAATCTTTTATTTTTAAGTAAAATTTTGTCTATATTAAATAATATTTGTCTATAACGAATAATATATTTTTTTATAATGAGTAATTTATCTATAACAAATAATATTAGTCTATTATGTATAATATTTATCCATAATAAATAACATTAATCTATAACAAATAATATTTTTTCATAATAAATAATATTATCTATAATGGATAATATTTGCTCCATAATATGTAATATTTAATTCATAATAAATAATATTTTTGAAGAGTTTTAATAATACTTTTCAAATAACAAAATTCACTGCTGAAATTCTCCGTCCCTAAAGGATGAGAAAAACTTGCATGAAACAAAAGTACCAGGCTACCAACCCATCTGAAACCATTCCAAATAGTTTAAAGCTACCTCTTAAGATTTTCTATAGTTCGATGCCATGTGTTAAAACCACCTCCTACCCAGGCCAGAAGTGTCCTAACTGAAACTACATCAAAAAATCGAAAATAACCTTCATTTATATATAAAAGGAAAAGTTGAATATGTACGGTACAGGGATGATGCCTAATGTTTGGTAAAGGCAAATTAGTGATTTAGGAGGTGGAAGTGCTCTTTTTGGTTCAAAATAACGGAAAGCTAAAAATATCCGAGCCTCAACAAAGGGATCGTTCATGATTGTGATAATCAGAAATATAACCATCTTAAATGAAATTTGTTATATACAAGTCTTTACGATTAATTTATACAATTGATACTTTATAATTTAAAAAAATTATACATTCATTTAATTTAGTAAAAATTGATAAATTTTTTCAACTTAAAAGTCATATACATAGCAAGTGACTCTCAAAATTAGTTTTTTATTTTATTTTTAATTGTATCAAAAATTAAAAAAATAAAAAAATAAAAATTTGAAATTCATTTATGTTTTTTTTTGTATAATAAGAAATAAAAAAATCAATTTTGAGAGTCACATGTTATGCACGTAACTTCTAAGTTAATGAAATCTGCTAATTTTTTTCAAATTATAAAATATCAATTGCACAAATTAATTATAAAAATTTTTGTATGAACAAATTCAATTTTTTAAAATATTAAAGTGCATTAAGATCTAAAAATTATATACGAGCTTTTAGTTTAAACATAAGATATGATGTTGTGGTTCTGACCATCCATCTATTTTGAATGATTTCAAAAAACCAAACTCAAGCATAAATATTGTCCAAAGAAAGTATAAATAAATAAATGATTATTGTTAAGTTATATTATGATTATATCTTTGGCAGTATGATTTAAAATTAAATTTGTTTACATAAAAATCTCTACAACTAATTTGTGCAATTAATACTCTGTAATTTAAAGAAAACATTGTACATTTGTCCAATTTAGTTAAAATTAATATATTTCGTTAATTTAGAGGTAATGAGCATAGCAAGTGACTGTACTAAAAATTTAAAAAAATTAAAAAGAATAGAAAATTGATAAATAAATTTTAAATTTTCTTTCCTATTTTATAATTTTTATAATTTTGGTACAATATAAAATTAATAAACCAATTTTAAAAGTCAATTGCTATTCACGTAACTTATAAATTTGACATAATCTGTCAATTTTAACTAAATTTAACAAATATGTAATTTTTACAAAATTATTGAGTATCAATTGCATAAATTAAATATAAAAACTTTCATGTGAATAAATTTAATTTTAAATCATATTAAAGTGTATTAAAATTCAGTAATTTTAAACTATGAATATTCCAGAGAGATAAGTGTGTGCATAAAATTTTATAGTGTAACTTTTTTATTTGAAATTTTTACAATAATTTTTTTAAAACATATTATTTTATTATGAATAAAAATTATGGATAAAATATTCCTCTAAGAGTCAGCATTTGTAGCCTCGTCTTTCCATATAATATGGATATATCTCACATGTTTGTATTATCAAATTGGCAATATATATATATATATATATATATATATATAGATAATAATATGGTATGAGAAATCATTTGTAAATACTAATTTAATAAATATTTTTTTATTTACCAAAAATATTTTTTCCCTTGAAAATACAGTACTTTTGGAGTACTGAAAATTCCCTCTGATGGATGAAAGATGATATAATTCCTTTCTCATTTTTCGCTGCAACCGGATAAACTTCAACTCCACATTTCAAAATTTTAAATTATTTGTTTCTAACACCAAATCATTACCTTAATTTAAATGTCGAAACTAAATTTTGATTTTCTAGGTAGTTTTTAGTTTTTATTTTTGAATTTTATAAAAAATAAAAATGTAAATGTGTTTGATAACCATTTTTATTTTTTAAAATCTAAAAATCATTTTCACTTTTCTTTAACAAAAAAAAAACGTTAAAAAACATTTTGATTTTCAGTTTTTTTTTTTTTTTTGTCATTGATAATGCTAAGATATAAGACAACTTGAATAAGACTTAAATCTGAGACTGTCCATACTGACACTGTCCATATGTGGTCGAGACAACAAATTGCTCAAACAAAGCTGGAACCCAGAAACGCCTGGTCAGAACAGCAACCCATGATCGCCCGATCCGGGCCAGAACCCAGGACTACCCAGTCTAGGCTGGAACCCAGGACCACCCAATCGGGGCCAAAACCGGGGACAGCCTGGTCCGGGCTGGAACCCGGTACAGCCCGATCCGGGCTGGAACTTTGGATTGTTCAGCCCAGGTCAGAACCCGGGATAGCCCGGTTGGGGGCAGTACCCGTTATCGCCAGTATTGTTTGGTCCGGACTAGAATCAGGACAATCTAGTCCAGACTGGAATCATGACAGCTTGGTCCAGGCCAAAATCTGAAACACTACAATCGGAGCCAAAATCTGAAATCGACAATAATCGAATATGGATTTATTTAAATTTATTTATAAAGTTTAAAAAAAAAATTTAATAAAAATAAAAATGATTATCAAAAATAAATTATTTTACATAAAAAAATAAAAAAAAAAATAGTAGTTATTTTTCATTTTTTTTTAACAAAATTATAAACCAAAAATAAAAAATAAAAATTGAATACGTTCTATTTATCTATTGTTTAAATTTTTTTAAAAAAAATAAATAAAATTTGATGATCTGAATGCGGATGTAATCAGTCAAAAAATTGACTTCAATTTTTTTTGCCATTAATTGACATAATTATATCAAGTACCATAGTGATTTGTCAAAGCTTAAGAAACGAAAAACGAGAAAAAAAAAAATCATAGTGATTTTCTGTGGCGTCTATATGGGTGGGTGAAAAACAGAGCTTTACATATCAGTTTTATGTGGTTCAATGCAAACCTCTAGTGGGTGAACATTAATGTCGAAACTAGCTAGTCTGATTATTTCTTTCTTTTATTATTTATTTAATACTGTGGAATAGGATGCCTAATTAATCATATTTTTACTGCTAGTCATATATTTAAAAAATTAATTATTCCATACTACCAATAAATTAATTAAACGTCATATATATTTTGGAAATATTGCATTATTAGTAATAACATATTAAATTACAATTCACTATTATTGTTCTCACAAATTCCAATTTGTCTTAATAAATTAATTGTAATTGAATTATATATTTTAACAAACCACATATACAATATCTTCAGTATTAGAAGAACTAAAGATATTATAGGTTGCACCTGAAGGTGTAGTCCAATAGTAGGAGCCAAGTGAACCATTATATCTGCAGATTAGAGAGTTGTAGTTCGATTTTTAGTAATCCCATATAGATTCAGATGCTTTTTTCTTCTGCTACTGCACGAGGTAGAAGAAGCTTCTAGAGACAGTCTTTCATCGCAGACTCTTGCTAAATTAAAAAAATATTTGAGTTAATCCGATCGTTAAATATTTTTTAAATCTATGATTTTGGTACAAAAATATCGTTTTTCTTTATCAAAAAATAAAATAAAAAAATATTGTAGATCGACCGACACATTTCTGTATTGAGGAGCATCATGGAGATTTGTGACATCAGTGAGACACGGAGTGCTGTTGGTGGAAAAAGTAACATGTCAGAACCAGTGGAGATTACTTGGACGCCAAGTAAATAACTGAGAACTCCAATGTCCGTGAGAGAAAATATGTCCCAAGACAGTTACCAAACAAGTCAATAGCAGATGAAGAATTACAAGTACTAATGAGGCCACCAACATAAATGAGCATAATAAGAGTATACGAATAAAGAACTAATCGGAATAAGAGTTGATGAAGCCAACAGAGAGAAAACGTACAAGACCAAAACTCTTCATATTTGTGTCTTGAGTTTATTTTTGCACATGGTGTGAGCCACGGATGGCAAGACCTAAATAATCTTTTTTTTTTTTTTTTGAAAAAAAAGACATATTCATAGTGAGTTTATGAGCTCAAAAATTATGTTGTAAGTGAGTCAAACCCAAACATCTTTTCAACCTAATAGAATTTCACAAATAGTCTTTCGATTATTTAGAATTGTTCCCAACAAATTATAAAAATGTATTTTCATGGCAAAAATAGAAGTAGATAAACACTTGATAAGTCATCCAATGGTGAGAAAAGTGTAGGACTGAATTCCGTAAAAATGCAAAGAGAGTAATGTTTTATTTGGCATAGCTTCTGAATAGTCAGAATCTAACATTCTAAAATTAAAAAAACTATTTCTGTTGGTATTTGAATTTTATTTAGAGCCAGTATATAATAACTCTTTCAGAAAGTATTTCCGGAAAAACATGAAAAGTAGCAATTACATTCAACCTTTACAAGGCAAATACAAAAGTTATATAAAGTATGTACAAAAAAAAAAAACTAACAATTATAATATCAGATATACTTGGAGAATTAGTAATGATACACATCTCTTCGTATCTTCTGAAATAAATGTCATTCCTAATACTACAAGTACTGGCTTACTAAAATTGGATGATAAAATTGAAGAGTACAGAGACTTCCATTAACAAGTCTTTTACAAAACTGCCACTGTAGGTAGATTCCAAGCTGTAAACTTTCAACGGCTGACAGACCACATAATGCCCCTTATCAGTCGTTGACAGTCCAACGTGTGAATTTCTTACCAAAAATGCTAAGTCCCAATTCATCTTTCAAGCCGTTATTTATATATAGGATGCAAAAATTTAATTGCTTGCTGAATTTTGCTTTCCTTCATTTCCCTTCTCTCTGTATATATATAACATCCAAAAATCATAAGAGAAAAGGAAGAAGGAAACGAAGAAAAAATAATGGCAGAGGAAGCAAATGTTCCACTGCTGAAAGAACTATCAGCTTCTTCTGCTGTTGTATTGAAAGAACAACAAGAACATGAAGATGAAAAAGGAGAGAATTGTAATCTCTCACAAAAGGTGTGGATAGAATCAAAGAAGCTATGGCACATAGTTGGTCCAACAATCTTTAGCCGCCTTGCTTCTTACTCCATGTTCGTCATCACACAAGCTTTCGCCGGCCACCTCGGCGACCATGAATTCGCCGCAATCTCCATTGCTTTCAATGTCATAGTAGGCTTCGCCTTTGGTCTCTTGGTAAATCAATCAATTTTCACCTCCTCTGCTTTGTTTTCATCATTACGATTATTATTATTATTGTGATCTGATTTGGTGAATAAGCAGCTGGGAATGGCAAGCGCATTGGAAACGCTATGCGGGCAAGCTTTCGGGGCGAAGAAGTATCACATGTTGGGGGTATACATGCAGCGATCGTGGGTTGTTCTGTTCCTCTGCTGTGTTCTGCTTTTGCCTCTGTTTCTCTTTGCCTCACCAATTCTAAAGCTTTTGGGACAGCCTGGTGACGTGGCAGAGACATCAGGGCTCGTAGCGATTTGTCTGATACCCTTGCATTTCAGCTTTGCATTTCAGTTCCCATTGCAGACATTCCTGCAGAGCCAGCTTAAAACTCGAGTGATTGCTTGGGTGTCTTTGGCTGCTTTGGCAGTTCATTTATTTGTGAGCTGGTTGTTTGTGTATAAGCTTCAGCTTGGAGTTTTTGGGACTGCTATTACTATGAACTTTTCTTGGTGGGTTTTGGTGATTGGGCATCTGGGTTACACAGTCTTTGGTGGGTGTTCCATGACTTGGGCTGGTTTCTCCATTGAAGCATTTTCTGGTCTATGGGAGTTTGTCAAACTCTCAGCTGCTTCCGGCGTCATGCTCTGGTACACTACCATCTCTAGAGATATAGCATTCAGTTCATTTAAGCTCTGTATGGTAACGCTTTTAAATTTTGTTTTTTTGTTTTTAATTATGTTATTGTTTAAAAAACGAAAAAAGACAACAATCATTTTTTATTTGTATGGAAAAAAATAATACTTTGTTTGGTACCCGTTGTTGTTTTTATTTTTCTTAGTTTTTATATTTATTTAAAAAATTTACAAATAAAATTTATACAAATTCATATTTAAATATCGAACATCAAATCTTAACCATCTAAGAATTCTGAATTTTGAAGCCGTCTGACACTCCTAGGTCCTAGTGCTGCTTGATGATGCCATGACTAGCCATATCTGGCAAATTCAGGTTGTCCCAATTCAGGTAGTCGAGAGTCTGAACAGTCTTTGGTCCTAGCCTCGTGAGGGTGGTGCAGTTTTTTTTTTCCCTCTCTATCTAGGCGATTCGGAGTCTAAGCTCCATCTAGACAGTCCTGGATCTTGGTCATGTCTGAGTGGTTCCAGGTCCCAGATATAGTCGGGTGATCCTAGGTCACAACTCCATTCGAATTTTCTTGGGTTTCGACATCATCATGGATAAGAAAAAAAATCAAAACTCAAAAGTAAAAAATGATTTTGAAGCTTTTAGATTCTGAAAGAAAATTAAATAATATTTTTGTTTTATGAAAAATAAAAATGGTTAGTATACACATTTTTTTTTAAAAAAAAAAACAATAAAATAAAAAAATAATTACCAAAAATAATTTTAATTTTAATTTATTTAAATCAAAATAAAAAATGAATGTGTTACTAAACTGACATTTTAACTAATTAATTTCTTCGTATTTGAATTAATTAATGTCTAAATTTTGTGTTTTTCACTTTTAATATACAGCTTGGAAAACTGGTACTACACAATACTCATATTGATGGCTGCAAGTCTAAACAATGCAGAGATTGCTGTGGATGCTTTGTCCATTTGGTATGCATGAAAATACATACCATTTTTCTGATGAATTAGATTCTTTCATTTTGATTTTTTTTCAAGAGAGAATATGGTTCCCATTTTTGGTGCTGAATGTATTTAAATAATGGATTAAAGTTTGGCTTCTTTTTTGCAGCATGACCATAAATAAATTGGAGATGATGATTCCTTTTGCATTTTTTGCTGGAACCGGGTAATTTAATTAACTTTGGACTATTTTTTTTTTCTTTGTTTCTGTTTTTGTTTTTTATAGCTTTGTTTCAATATTTGTTAATAAAATGTGCATTGCTAAATTCATTGATTACATCACCTTATTTTTTAATTTGTTGTTTACTTGTCATGAGTCCAAGGACGAATTCAATCGCTCGAACATTGGTTGTACTTTTCTCACTAATTAGTATATAAACACCATACCAAATTAAGACATACTCATAATAGACTAGGTCATTATTGTAAAAAATAAAATAAAATAAAAGTTTCGGTGGGTGATGACCTTTTGGTGACAATAATACAGAGTAAGGGTGGCAAATGAGCTTGGAGCAGGGAATGGAAGAGGAGCCAAGTTTGCCACTATAGTATCAGTGACTACTTCCATAATTATTGGTATCTTCTTTTGGTTTTTGATAATGATATTCCACAATGAGATTGCATTAATATTTTCTTCAAGTAAACCTGTCCTGCAAGAAGTAAACAGACTCTCTGTCCTCTTGGCCCTCACAATTCTACTAAATAGTGTGCAGCCTATTCTATCTGGTAACTAATATATTTTCCATTTTAATTATATTTTAAGCTTTTACAAGTATTGATTTCATTTTCGTTCTCTGTAAATGTACAGGAGTGGCTGTGGGATCTGGATGGCAATCTTATGTTGCACACATAAACTTGGGTTGTTATTATCTAATTGGAGTGCCACTTGGATATTTCTGGGGATGGGTCTTTAATCTAGGAGTCATGGTATAGATACAGTATTTCATTTTTTGACCTCACCTTGTTATATTTACTAATGATAATATTGCACTTGAAAATAACCAAAATCTTATATATGAAACTTATATATCTTAGTTTTTTTATTATTTATTATTTATTATTATCATACATATAATACTCTGCCACCGACCGATCTTATTGTAATACTCAATTTGGTGGTAAACAGATAAAAAAAACAAAAAAAAAACGAGGTACAAGATCTTAATTAGGAACATGAACACGTATACACTACAAAAAAAATTGACCTTTTGTGACGGAAAACATTGTG
>QANX01004433.1:732-18335 GCA_003254975.1 Ochetophila trinervis | reverse complement strand
AGTTAAAATTAATTAATTTTTTTTAAATATTAGCAGCCCCACAAATAAAATTAAAAATACAAATAAAAGTCAGAACACATGAATGAAATATAGAAAAAAACAAAAGCATCCTAACCGGTCTCGTTAAAGCCTTATAATGTAAAACATTGAACAAGAACAAACATCCGAATCCAAAACGAAAGCAAAAAGTTAAAGACAATATTGTATAGCTTGGAAGAATAAATAAATAAATAAATGATTGTAATAGAGTATGCTTTAAGGATAAATTTCTAGTAAAATTTGTTCTGCCAAGTCCAGATGATTCATGCCTTTCAAATATTGAATATGCCTTGGAAAAAAAAATAAAAAAAAAATAATTGTAATAGAGTATGCTTCATGTAGGAATAAAAAGAAGTAAAATTTGTTCTGCCAAGTCCAGACAATTCATGCCTTTCAATTATCTAATATTAGACTTCAGCTCCAGTACTCCACTACTCATCAAGCTCTAAGGGCTTGAAATATTTGCCATCCAGTAGGTAAGTTCCTATTGTAAGACGAATGGCCCAAACATCTTTGGGTTTTCTTGACACAATTCTGAGAATAAAAAAAATCACAACTCAAGTCATGTCAATTTATTATACTCTAGACTAATATTTTTTTAAAAAAAAAAAATAATTAATAAAAAGCAAGAGAAAAGCTAACCTTCCAACATCACCAGGCTTGATTAAGCCAGAGTTAACTCTAAGGCATGGAACTGAAGCTGCTGTTTTTATCATTTTAGGAGCCTCAATCACAATCACAGGAGACCCTACCTCAAGCTCTTTTGAATACTCACATTTTATTCTGATTATACTTGTTGGACTTCTTTTGCCTGTTCTGGTGTTGTTGAATTGGAACAAGCTTGGATGTTTAAGAGGGTTCAGGTATAATGGAACTGTAACTCTGGTTGCATAAGGAATGGATATTGCCATGAAATATACAAAGATAATATTTGAAAGGTTCTTGTTCATCTAAATACCCAAACAGTAGTGAACCACTGCCCCACAAATGGGGACCACCCCAAATGGGTAGTAGATACCAGAGAAGTCTCAACCAGCATATAACAGATTTATTTTTTATTTTTTGTACTTTTAATTTTTGTTTTTCTTTCTTAATCTGTCACATATGACAATGATTTAAAATTCATGTATTCTTAATATCCTAAAATCTATGATTTTACAAGTTTCAAAAGGGCTTCGAGTTAAGGCTAAATTATTATATAAAAATGAAATTGCATTATGAATTATCTTGCTTCTTTTCATTTTTCAATCATTTTTAAAAACACAGTCAGAACTTTCATTATCATTCTGATCTCATCAAATAAAAGACCTGCTTTTTTAGGCAAAAAAATATACATTGATAATATGATACAACAAACTACTCATAAACTGACTTTCAATAAATATTTTGTAAATCTTACTTTTTCTTTTTCATTGCGTGATGATTAAATTTACATGAAAAATGATTGAGGATGATGTTATGGCTGCAAGTTTTTCTCACTTTCCTATACTACTAAGTATGCTCTCTTAATTTCATTTTTTTGGAATCTAAACTACTAATTAGGCTTATCAGAGAAGATATAGGGGAAAAAACATTAATAAAAGCATTTACTTTGGTCAAGCAGAGAAGAAATTATATAAACTGTCCTCTTTTCTTTCCTTTTTTCTGTTTGTTATACATCCTTTATGGACAGACCGACCCTGATACCCAACTTACTGGTTAGGTCAGGCGAGTCTCTCCCCTGTGATCATGATGGTGGCGACATGCATTCCTTTACCAACTCGGCAGCTGTGCCAATAAGTACAAAAACCTTTACAATCTATACAAAATTCCATGAGGGATTGCAGTAAAAAAATTTAGTTTGCTGTTCAACAATTGAAGTTCTCTCTTCTTCAAGCTCAGGTGGCTACTTTCACTGGTAGTATATATCGTCATCACTTCTTAGAGTATGTGAGATATGGATCTTGAGCAATACTCAACACATCCGGCCTATCCGCTTGGTTATATGTTAGACAGCGGCGAATTAAATCCTGCAAATTATAATTGAAAAGAAAATGACAAGCATTAATTTTCCAACCCCATGTCAATGTTGAAAATTCCATTTCACCTTGTTCTTAACACAAGATTCATTGCAACATGATTCACCATTTTGTCCTTGTCTTTAGCAGAAAGATGGATTTTTTTTTCCAACAACCTATAAACTAATGCCCTCAATAAAGGATGAATCAGATGAAAAACAACTGCAAACAATAGGACTCACCTTTGCCTCATTCGAAACGGCAGGTCTGGAAGGGAATTCAACTTTTCGTGCTTTGATAATTGTGTCTTCGCGTAATATACGTTCTTGAGTCTGGTCATGCCCAAAAGGACGTCTGCCAAAGAGCATTTGATAAAACAGAATACCAGCTGACCAAACATCAACCTGCTTGACAAGAGACAGGTTGGTTAGTTAAAAAGGACTCGCGGCCAAAGCTAATAAAATACAAGGCAAACAAAAACACTTCAGCTTTTCTGAAAGACCTCTTTCTCTAAGAGATCAATTTAAGCAGACCTTCCAGTAAATAAACTCAGCCAGACATGTCCAATCTAGATTCAACAGTAACAACCTAAAAGAGGTGATTTCTTTTTTAACAAGAGTTTTTTTGGAAGAAGGCATTTGTACTCCTTTTTCTGCATATTATGTGATCACAAGGAAAATACAACTACAAAAATTGCAGACCTTTGATGATATTAGAGGGGTCTTGCTGAGCTCAAAGCATTCAGGAGGTAAATACCTGCATAAAAAATAAGCTGCCTTTAGCCATATCGGTTAAATAATGTCATGCTGCAAAAGTATTTACTAAAAATGCTGATCGGCATCACTTACCAATATGTCCCAGCTCCCTGGGATGTAAGTTCCATACCCTGGGATCCAACATCATCTTCAACTATCTTGCTAAGACCAAAATCAGTCACTTTGGCAACACCAAGCTCATCAAATAGTACATTCCCAGGCTTCAAATCATAGTGGATAATCTTCTGTATTCTTTTATTCAAGTACACTAGGCCCTGAAATATCTGAACAATAATGATTCTAGCTTCCCTTTCAGGCAAAACAGGTGTTGCTTTAAGGACAGCATCAAGATCTTTCCCTGAAAGCAAAAATTGAAGACATAGAAAGAGAAGTAAATATTGTACCATAATTAAGGCTAAAAATCCCCATCAGGATTAACAAACAAAGGCTATCAGATCAACAAGATTGTGTGTATGAATACCACTACAATACTCTAAGACAGTGCAGAATGTATTGTGATCAATCTCAAAAATGTCCCAAAGCCGGACAATGTGATGATGCACCAAAGTCTTGTGTATATTGTACTCCCGAATTGCATGCCGTACGTAACTTTGCTTCTTCTCTTCACTCCACTGAGCATTCAAACCATGAAGTTTACATGCAACGTATCTATGCTCTACCAAATCATAAGCCTGCTGGAAATTTCTTACTTCAAATCACTGCAAAAAGGTATATTTTTACAATTGCCAAAATAGGCAAAGGAATGATCTGGCTTTTGTTTCAGTAACAAGAACCCTCTTATAAAAAAAAAAAATGTGGCATAATATATCTTGACAATCACAAGATATAATACTTAACACATAATTCTGACCTTGTAAACCTCGCTGAATCCCCCTTTCCCAAGAAGGTTTAAGAGGGCATATCTATGGTTGAGAATCTGAAAATTGTTAAAACGAGAACCATCCTCATCCCGTATGCGCTTCATTTCACGTATAAGCCTTCCTTTTTCCAGATCATAGCGATCCCTCTCACGGAGAATAATCTCCTCCTCCTATGGAAATCCATGACTCAATGATTACAAAAATGTGAAAGTTGCAATTCTCAGTGAGATAGAGTCAATATCAGAGTAAGCCAATGCCGCAATCAGACAGCATGTAAACTCACACGTTTGATGCTGGCTAGACGGGATTTATAGATTTCATCCTGGATAAGAAAATCTTCTTCTTGTATTCCTGATTCTGCATCAACTCCATCACCCTTATCTTTAGGGAGAAGCAATTGCCAGTAGTTAGCATTTTGCTAAAATTAAAATAAAAAGTGACTGCCACGCCTGTAATACAGATTACTTTGAGCAGAGAAAAGGATGACACTTCCATGTATATTAATTTCTAGTATTTCATTGACAAATTTCACGAAATAAACCAACAAGTTGTTACCGCCAACCTTATTGACATTTCCATGGACATTTTTATAAATTTTAAGGAAACATTTTGTTGCATCCATGATAAAAGACATTCGTGGATCATAGTTTTGCCAAAAGCAGGTAAGAAAAATAAGAAAACTAAGTATGGTAATACCAAACAAAGATGAAGATTTACCAGATTGTTTTTTCTTTAATGACTTTCGCTGCCGCTCAATAGCCTCCTTTGTTTCTAGCAATTGTTTCTACAAAAGTGCATAATGAAAAATAACAGATTATCGACAAAACGTGTTTATCAATAGAATGTATGTATGCAAGGCTTAATAGCTCAGGATAAAACATAAGCAGCTAAGATTACACCATCTAAGACTTTTTAAATTTTCTTTTCAGTGCAACCCTAGAAATCTAGTGTTGAAAGCTTAGGATGAAAAACCATATTTGTATTGTATAGTGCATTTTCAAGAAGAACAATTTAATTCACCATAAATTATGCTAAAGAAGAATATTGAAATCTTTAGTGATGAAGTTAATCAACAATAAATCCAACAGAAATATGAGCTAAATGTTCTAGTCTTTTAAGAAATAACTATAAGCATATTTTGGTTCCATCAATTATAAAAATGAAAATATTTTCCATATCTTATTTCCAATTCTACCACATGGCAAGCAGACAAAGATTAATGATGATATATATATATATATATATATATATATATATCAAGAGAAAAGGAAGTTCACCGTAGCAATAAACATAATAGGCTAGTAAATCAAAAAATTCATTGAATCACCAAAATAAAACTAAGTAGTCAAATATAAACATACAAGATGAGCATTGATATCCTTTAAGGCTTGGCCATCTTCCCATGTCTCTGACATGACAGTTCCAGCCCTGCAATAAGAAAAGCATTAACAACCCTTTCTACTTACTCTTACTAGAAGCTCAAGTCAATTGATGCAGTACCTTTTTTTTTTTTTTGATTAAAGATGCAGTACCTGATTACACCCACATTGCCAAATCTCAAAGAGTCTTGTCGTACTTTCATTCTAGCTTCCTGTCTCTCAGCTTTAGAAACTGATATCAGCAGATCAGATATTATTTTGGTTCTCTGCATGAGGAACACTTGCAATAGTCAAAAAATATTCTAAGTTATTTTATACCCAAAACCATACATTTTGACATATTAATTTATAATATGGAACACAAACTAAAAGTTGAACAATTTGACCAAGAGTTTCCCAAAAATTGTATTTCTTACATGATGAGTGTGACAGGTTGATATAACTCATCCGAACTCACTCTATAATTTATTTTTCTTCTCACTTTTCATTTTTCTAATCATAATACCATGTTCTTTACATCTTAATTTCATGTTACAAACCTAAACTCACTGCAACATTGGAGCATTCGTTAATCTACACCATTTTTCTTTTGCTTCTATGTTATGGAAAATGAAGATAATACATTGTTTTGCATTAAAGTAAACTGCATATCACAAGTTAAAAAAATAATGGATCTGACAAAAGGCATAAATATTTTTGAAAACTAAAAAAAAATAATAAAAAATCCTACATATGATAAGCAAGCAAATAGTGATGAAATAGAGTTGTTCAAAAAAGTAAACCTTAGGCTTCATTTGCTGTTCATAATCTTTCAGGTCCTTTAATTCCTGCAACAACCACAGTAATAAAGTAAGTTGAAAAGGAGAAAAGGGAATAAAATGATCCCTCAGAGCCTCAAAGATGAAAACATTCATTTTACAAGGAAGAATTGAGAATTAATTTAATATATTGCACTTTTGAGAACAAGGGGTTCTAGTACTATTACCTTCTCTAGCTGGCGGCATAGGTTCTGATATTCAGAAGCCTCTTGATGTGATTTACGCAAGTCCTCCTCTAACGCTGCAATTTTTGCCCGTAAAGATGTAGTGTCTTCCTAATTTGATTGACAAAACTCAATATTAAAAATAAATACCAAATAATTAAGGTAACCTTAGAGGAAAAAAATCATTAGAGTGAAATACTTCAAACTACGGAAAGGAAGAAAATACAAAAGATACAATTTCAAGTTTTCAGTATCAGGTTCTTTTAATTTCTGCTTAAATAGCAATAAATTTATTTTCTAAACACAAAAAGAAAAATAAAAATAAATAACCTGGATCCAGGAATCATACCTCAAATGAAGAACGGTTCTCATTGCGAAACGGCTCCTTGGGCCTACTATCCTGCATGAAGAATACGTGGGTAAAAGGGCAGTCTGCCACTTATACATATAGAAGACTTTCCTTATTAAAACACACTAACACACACACTCAAACAAAAAACAAAACAAAAGAAAAAACCAAAATTACATAAGCAAGGATAAGAAATTAACAGCAATAAAATAACGTAGAACCATTAAGTTACAAATCAACCATTGTCCATTCTTTATATATCATTCAAGGTTGCAATCAAGATATGTACTTTTGGAAAAGATGAAAAAAAAATCAATCATAACCCCACAACATGATTCACAAGCATAACGACGTGGAAAATTAATTCAGATTCTAGTTCATCTTTAGTTTTTCGTAATGTATGCATCCTGTTTACCCTTTCACTTTCAAAATAATCTCATTATTTAAACCACGCAAGGCTATGCAACTAAGCCATTATCCAAAACTATATTGAATGTCAAGTAAGTTCTTTTTTGAACTACTTTTGGTTTCTTCAACATGAAATTTTACTTCCCAGTCAGCTCCTTTAAAGCCATGTTTTCTACATCTCTAATAACCAACTATTTTGATTCCCATCTACTTTAAATACCTCCTATTTGAAAAATTCAGCTTCCCATACTGTTCTTAGATCTTGGTCCACATATTTATTCTTTTTGTAGTTTTTAAATAAGTAAAGCAAAATCTATTATTACACACATCCATCTCATTACTTACCCCCCCTCCCTCCCCCTACACACACACACAAACAATAAAAAAGAATTAGTTAATAGTGAACAGCTAATCGTGGTCTATCGCTGTCTCGTAACCAATTGTCTGAACTTTTTGCCAAAGAAGAATTAGCACATATTTTAATATTTATATCTTCAGGAGGATATATCCTTCTGAAAACAGAGTACAAAGACTAGAACCATGATAGGCTATAAAGCACAATCAATTTTCTAGCTTTTCAAGATGATCTTTGATAATTTTTCTTTTCATCCTTGTATGGTATGGATACATATCTTATAATCATAGTAAATAAACTCATTTTCCAATAAAGACAACATCACATAATATGTGTGAACATAAATGCATATATAATACAAGCTGTCAAACACAATATTCCATAAGTTACTTTGGTATTAAATCCTTTCTCGTTTAGAACATTTACATAAAGCAATTAATCATAGCAGAGTGCTCAGTTGTAAGATAAATATTACTTTTAAGATGTTTTCCGGTGTGGTTTAGTCTGCCGCATCCCCTTATCATTCCATGGTTTGTTTTATTCAGTTCACACTTTTAGATTTTTCTTTATTAGTATACTGCTACTTGCATAAACGGATCACCACCACACTGTCCTTAAATAGATTTTATTCATTGATTAAAAAGGTTCAATAAAATGAGAATAAAGTAAATTGCTCAAAACAATTCATTGCTTCAAAAACTGCATGACATATCATGTATTTGTATCATCTATTTTACTTAAATTTAAAACAAATATTATGATTAAGAAAACTGATTATACATTGAACAGTAATAATAACAAATGACAATGCCATTTAAATAGTTAGGTCAGTCCATTAGAGCAATATATTCTAGATAATTTGTAATTATAATGAAACAGCTGAGATGACAACATTAACAAAAGACAGAGATGATGAAGGTTATTAAAACCTACAATCAAAAGATGAGGCTTGTAATCCAAAGAGTTTCATCCAACAAACACACCTTATGATATGAGTTCTCAAGCTGACCATTGGAAGGCAAAACTGTTGGTGGACAAATTTGCGATCTTGATTGATCATTAACTCTTGAACTACGCCCCCTACCTGAAACAGAATGCCCCCTACCACGACCATGTTTTTTCCTATTTATATCAACATTTACCTTAGTTTCGACAGTTTCCGCAACCATTTGTCTTTCATCAGCCACAGCCTGCATTTATTCCATTCCAATTTTTGGGCTTAAATCCACTTTTTATAACAAAACAATAATAAGAAAAAGGAAAAGAGGCAGAGACAATAATATTTGCAAACGAAGCTGTAAGGTAACAAATCAACACTTGAGCTCAAACATGCCTAAACGAACTGACATTCAATTTAGAAGTCTAAGAAGGAATTTTTTGAAATTGTTACCAAAATAAAATAATTATTTAATCACATAAGCATATCTATACAAAAAACACAACTTTGAGCAGGCATCAATAATCAAACAAATAATCGGCCAATCCAGATTTCCAACCAAATTGAGTAGAACAAACCAACACGAACCTCAACATGCTCAAAGACAGTTGCACTACTATCTTCTTGAACCTTCTGACGCTTTTGAGTGTTGGCTTGAATCAGAAACTCCTCTCCATTCTAACATGAGATTATGAACCAGCACATATATTTTAGCAATCTGATATAGTGTGACAACCAATGGAAAACAGAATAACATATGCAGCAAATATATCCATTCCAACTTTCATATACACAGAAGTCAGAAATGCAAGCATCCACAACCAAGTACAGAAATCATCAGATAAACTGAAAATCCAATAATTATAAACTGCAGCAGCACAAGGTACAAAAAGAAAATTTACTGTCCACATTACACAAACAATTCTATAAGCATCACAATATTTCAAATTTTCGATCCTAAAATTATGTTTATTTCCTCATTATTTTGCCCCTTATAATAAGAAATATCCAATAAACAAAGAACCTTTATCATTAACAGCAGATTTTCCATAGACCACATTGTCTCGGAATGCTTGGCAAAGTATGATTTTTGCGGCATATCAAGAGATTTTCTCAAGCAATAAGCAACAAAATCACATTCTCCATGCAAATCCCTTTTGCCGTGATCAATGTTCCAACACCAAATGGCACGGACCATTTTTACAAAATCCCAAATGCATCATCGCTATAGAAGGCAGAAGTATATGATATCGAACCATCTAAAGTTAGCGATGAATTATCAGTTATATCCAAAATCTTTTTTTTTTAATCATTATCAAGTTTCCATGAAAATAACCAGGTAAAATTAGATGAAATCTTATTATAACTCGAACCCATTAATCTCAAATAACTAAAATTATATTCATTTCAGAATGATTATAGAATCATTTGAAGGGCTTACATCATCATCAGAGTCACTGGAAGTGGAGGGCTCAGCCAAGTCGTCGGCAACAAATTTCACAGCGGAAGAGACGGCAGACCAAGCTGCCTGCTGTTGGTGCTGCTGCTGCTGCTGCTGCTGCTGCTGAGGAAGGGCGGCTATGGCGGCAGTGACGACAGTGGAGGAAGCGGCCGAAGAGGCTTTTCCGACCATGCGAGCTTCGAGCTTGGCAATCTTGGTGGGCAGAGACTGGTCGGACTGGTTGGAGGAGTTGGATGAGAAATGTATGAGCATATCATCGGACATTGTGAGATGAGATGGTCTTTAACCAATGCAGGTACCCAGATATTCAAAGAAAAAGCTAGAAATGTTAGATCATTTGGGTTGGCACATAATTCCAGAAAAAGGGTTTCAATTGAAACAGAATTCAGAATTAAGCCCTAGAAGAAAGATAAAAAAAGTTTCTGAGTAACCAAACGAAACTTTTTACTGCACCCAATGGTTGAAATAAAGAGACAAAAAGAGGCAGTAAATTAGGGTTTTGGAGTTGGAAGAGGAAGAGGAAGGAATTAGACAAAAGATTGGAACTTGGAAGGTTACTGAAGAGGGGAGGGAATAGATTGAGAAATAACAGAAAATTTCAGATTTTTTTCCTCCTTTTTTTGTTTTCTCAAACAACTACCTTATTCTCTCTACTTTAATCTTATTTTTTTCCAAAACAATTAAAAAAAAAACTTTTTGAAAGAGATCTTTAGATTTTTTTTTTTAATTTTGCTACGTCCTTTTAGAGAAACTATGTCCTTTTAAGGTTGATCTAAAATTCAATCTAAATTCAATATTAAAAATTAATAAAATTCAACCTCTAAAATATTAATAAGCTGCAAATATCCCATCGAATTATATAAATAATAAGCAAATTTTTCATAATATATTAAAATTTAAATAAATTAACATTAAACCATCAATATTATGAGATTCAAAAATTTATAAAAATCGGAAAGAGTTTTGCGGTGATTTCAGCTCTGATTGTTCTGTGCAAGATGTATGTTAGGCTAATATAGCAACAAAAAAGATAAAAAAAATTCGTTGTAAATAAATTTTTTTTTTTAAAAGAAAAAAAAAGATAAAAACTTTCAAATTAAAGTTTACTGTAAGCTCTGTTACAACTTAGCAAAATCATGTTATCAAAGATATAATATTTTTTAAACTAAAGAAAAAAAGATAAATGCAATAATTATCTATGCCACATAAATATGGAGAGTTTCCAAACAACATGACACATAGGTCCGAATCTACAAAATTATTCGAGATGCTCTAATACGTTTAATCTTTAAGATCGATGATATTTTACTTTTAAAATCATTTTCATTGATGGATATGTATTGCTTTTTATTTGGTATAAAAATTGATATCGTCTAAAATCGTGACATAAATACATAGTGAAATGTAAAATTATTTTTCTGCACAAAAACGAACTTTTTAACTAAAATTTTGTTTTTAATAAAACTTTATAATATTTAATAGAATATTTAAAAGTAGATATTTACTTTAATAATAATTAAACTGCGTCAGCTTGACATTCATAGTTATTAGAAAAATTATTTTTAAAGCACTGTATAACGCAACATTCTATTATAGGCGCTTTTATTTTTAAAATTAAACAAGTATTTCTGAAATGGACAAACTATGCGGTTGTAACCTAAAATATTTATTCCGTACTTCCATTTGATTTTGGCTTTAACTTGTCATGAGTTGTGCATGAGCAGATAACCATGGAGAAGATGAGAGTTTTTTGGTCATTTAGCGAATTAGTATTTTGCCATATTTGATTTTTTTGGCTCTTGGTTGATGTGGTTTTCAGAGGAGTTGGGCCACATGATCACCATGGTTGTGTAGATCATCAACCTACAAATCTTTTTCAGTGGTATTGATGAGATATCTTTTTTTTTTTTGGTAAATGTATTGATGAGATATCATTTATTGGAAATGGTGACTCTTGAAATGGATTGTTTGGATGAATTTTAGATTGTTTGTTGATTTAGTTAAGGAAGTTTTCGATGGAGTTGGGTTAAGAGACTACTATGGTTTCACAAATTGGCAACCTATGAATTTTTTGTTGGTGGTGGTCAGAGACTACTATAGCTTCAACAAGAATGCCAGTGCCAAATTTAAAGATTAAAAGACAAAATGTCATCAACTCAAAGTTGAGAGGCATCGGCGTAAAAAGCCATATTGAAATAGGGCAATTCTTTCACGTTACAAAATTTTTAGGCACATTACATTTTGCATACACCAATATTAAATTTTATTTTTGTTTCATACACTAACAAAACATATTAACTTTACCCTTAAGACCGTGTTTGTTTGGTCGGATAAGGGAACCGGACTGGGTTTCAAATCCGGTCTCTCCCTTATCTTGCGTTTGGGAACATGTTGGACTGGGATAAGGGTATCCGGTTCCCTTATCTGGTCCTTTGACTTAGGCCAACACTCGAAACCCACTCCCATCCACGGGTTACAAGCGGATACACGAGTCCCCTCTCCAGCCTCGTCCTCTCCAGCCGCATCCTCCAGCAAAATCTCCAGCTAATCTCCCTCTCCGGTCCTTTGACTTAGCCTCCCCCTCTCCAGACCAAAGCTCCCTCTTCTCCCTCTCCGGTCCTAAGCTCCCCCTCTCCGGTCCTAAGCTCCCCCTCTCCTCTGCTGCTCCTCTCCTCTCCAGCCGCGTCCTCAACAGATCCACGAAGGAACCCTACTCCCCACCGTTTCGAAAGAAGCCAGTCGTCGATCGAAAGAACTAGTCGTCGGATCGAGCTGCTCCCCGGTGTTTAGAAGGAACCTAGTCGTCGGCTCCCCTGTTTTTGTCCTTGAGGTTAGAATTTTACCCATTTTGAATCGGTAGAAACCGATTCAATTGGATTTTGTGTAAGTAGCAGTAGCTGTGGTTGAAAGTAGCAGTATTTTGAATATAGCTGGATTTTGGGTTGAAAGTAGCAGTATTTTGGATTTTGTGTAAGTAGCAGTAGCTGGATTTTGTGTAAGTAGCAGTATTTTGAAGAACCCGTGAATTATATTTTGCGTGCTGATCTTAGGAGGCTCGGGATGTCGGCTACTAATAGAATTAAGGCCATAAATATTTGTTGTGAGAAGATATATAAGTTTCATATATTTATTGGGTTGGACGATGAAGAAAAAATGATTTTTCTTCGTGAGTTGCTCGGTGGTTCATCAGCTAGTTCATAGATTTACTATGTAGTTTACAAGACATCATTCTAGAGTTAGTTCTATGGATTGTTTCAAAAAATTTATGTTATTTTATGGATATGAACAATATTAAGTGGAAAAAGTGTGTTATGTTTATTTATTTTATAATGTTTTTAATCTTTTTTGTTATTTATATCGTATAAATTATACTAATATATTTTGTTTATATGTATATACTAATATATTTTGTTTATATGTAGATACTAATAATGGCAGATCAAAAAATATATGTTGTGTTCAAAGGAAGACAACCAGGGATTTATGATTCATGGGCAGAATGTCAAGAACAAATTCATGGATTCAAAGGCAACTCCTACAAATCATACCGTTCGATAGATGAAGCAGAAATAGCTTATGTTTCACATATTAAAAGGACAATTAAACAAAAAAATAATAATAAATGCTCTACAGTAGAAAGGGAGATTAATCACCCTATACCTAATTATCGAAGCATTAATCGATGTTTGTTTTGCATCGGTTTAATTGTCGGTTGCACAGTTGGAGTTGTTGTTATTAGTACACTAGCACATATGTATTAGGTTAATCTGTATTTTGTGTGTTCAATTTTAGTAGTTGTTTATGTTATTTAGAACAATTATGACATATTTGTATTAAATTATGTTTGATATTTTCTTAAATGACATAATATTATGTTTTATTAAATTTATAATTTGAAAAATATTATAATATATTTTTTTATATTATGTTTATTTAAATTAATAATTAAAATTACAATTTCTACTATAATCAAACAAATACAAAATATATTGAAAAAATTAAATTTTTATCCAGTCCAGTCCGATACTGCACCAAATACAGTATAGCATATCCGATCCAGTCCGGTCCTGCACCAAACACAGGACAGGATTTGAGAAATCCAGTCCAGCATTATCCAGTCCGATCCAATCTTGCCAGCTATATCCGATCCAGTCCGATCATGCGTACCAAACGGACCCTAAGAGCCTAGTAAATGTCAATTGGAGGATATAAGTTCATCTATCGGAGTGTATCTGAATGATATTGCTAGATATATATACCATGGTGCATACATTTCTTTGATTTATACAAAGTAGGCTTAAGTTTTAATCTACTATTAAGAGCGAAGTATATATAACCGATATACTTTTTAATTGCTTAAGAATGTGTTATGACATTTTATCAATAAATATCTTTGAAATATAAAAAAATCATTGAAAATGCTTAAGGATATTTATGGCCTTTTATCAATGGATATTTTTGAAATAAAAAAAAAAATCTTTAAAAATTTAGTGTGCCGAGCAAGTTTTGCAAGTGAATAGAAGTATAGAACTGCCCAATGAAATAATCAATACGAATTTAAGAAATGAATTATGTGCACTTTTGTTTCCTAATCTATTAGGCGTTTTGCAAACTCAGCTCCCTGGCAATTTTGCTTCAAAATTGTAATTTTAGAAGTGTATTCAATTTGAATTTTAAATTTTTTTAATTAGTTTTAATTGACTTATTTATATACTCTTTCAGAGTTTTATCAGTTTTTATGAATTTTTATAGAGTTTTCACGATTATAAATTATTTTTTTAATTTTTATTAAACTTTCATATTTATAGATTTTCTTAGAGTATAAAATTATGAAAGTATTTCATTGACTTTTATAAATTTTTGTTTTAAAAGATGATATGAGAGACTTTCACTCGATTAAAAATATAATATAAAAATGTAACAAGAATATTAAATTTGTTATGTCAATTATAAAAAATTCTTTAAAAATAAATAAATAAGTAACATTTAAAACAAGATTTGTTGGCAAAAAATAATAGTGAAAATTCATAGTTGTTTTATAATATTTTTAGTATTAGAAATATATGAGATATTTTACTTTTCGTAAGCAAAAATAAATAACATTGAAAGAAAAAAAAAAACCATTAAAGCCCTTTTTTGAACAAAGTTATTAGTTTGTTGCACTTCGACATAAATATATATATATATATATATATATATTAAAAAAATTATCATTCTATTAAAAATAATGAAAAAGCATTTATATATATATATATTTGTTAATGTTTCTTATGAATTTAAGTCAATTAAAATTAAAAAGTATAACATAAGGATGCTACAAAATAATATTTAAAAATTAGAAAATAATATTTTTTAATTTTGTAATAGAAATTAAACTTAGAATTTTTTTTTGAATAATTAAACTTAAATTCAAAAGTTGAAAAAGGAATATAGCACACGTAGGTTGTGTTTGTTTCACTGGATAAGGGACCAGATTGGGTTTTTATATTTAGTCTTTTCTTTTATTCAGTGTTTGGTGATAACATGGGAATCATATTAGAAATTCCTATTCTAAATCCAATCTGATGCTTTAGCTTGATTTCTAATCCGAAAGCAAAGCATGGAATTGTAAGACCGAAACTCGGATTTAAAGAAATATGGCACACGTAGGCTGTGTTTGTTTCATTAGATAAGAGATCGGATTGGATTTTTATATTCAGTCTTCTCCCTTATCCAGTGTTTGGTGATAACATCGGAATCATATTAGGAAATCCTATTCTTAATCCAATCTGGTGCTTTAGCTTGATTTCTAATCCGGGAGCAAGGCATGAGATTGTAAGACTGGGACTCGGATTTCCTCTCCCTTTCGCGATTTGGCTTATCCTTCAACAGATCAGCTTCAATCTTCACAAAATCGGTGTTGAAATTGTAAGATCTGTACAAAAACTCCCCGAATCGGCTACCCCCTTATGCGAATCGGGTTCTCCCTCAACAGATCCATTTCATCCGAATTAGTGCTGCTGTTTTTGCTGCTACTTCGCTTAGGTACTCATTCTTCCTTAACATGGTAGGTAAACCATGAACAAATTTTGCGGAATGGTTTGGTCTTTCTTTATTAGCTTCTTGAAACTAAAATAGCCATGTACAAACTAAAATAGCCATGGTCTTTCTTCATATTTGTTAAAGGATGCTGAATTACATAGGCATTTCTAGGACTGTAATGTAAGTTGTCATGAGATTCTGTTAAGTAAACTCATATATATTTCCATCACCTTATGTATACAAAATGGATAAACTCTCTCCCTACCTCCTTGGCTTTCTTTAGCATAGCTTTCAAGTATGGAAATTATACCAAGTAGACACTCCCTACAATCATAGCTAGAAAGGTCTCTAGTGCACTGAGCCGTACCATACATTGAATGTGATCATTTTGCTTATTATTTTGGTTTTTACTCTGCAAGGATTGCTTGTGTAAATATTATGCAGCATATGACCATATTGATTTAGGATTTGGTGGTAAGAACATGTCAATATCTGTAAGCATGCTCTCCTTAATTTTTTGGCCTAGTTAATCATCCTATTGTTCATATATGATTGCTTTTGGAATCATAGAAATTATTTTCTCTCAAATTCCTGATTTCGATCAGCTATGGTGGCTCTCCATTGTTGCTGCAGTAATGTCCTTCACTTACTCAACAATTGGACTTGGTCTGGGAACTGCTAAAGTTGCAGGTCTACAAACATTTTTCTTTTATTGAATATTATACTTTCACAAAACTTTCAAATTAGATTTTGTAGATTCAAATAAATAAAATTGTTCTGGGAATTTGACTTCAATAACCAGAAAATGGAAAAATCATGGGAAGTCTCACTGGAATAAGGCATTGGAACTGTAACTCAGACAGAGAAGATGTGGAGGAGTTTCCAATCACTTGGTGACATAACTTTTGCCTACTCTTACTCCATCATCCTCATTGAAATTCAGGTATAAATATTTTTTTCTTTTCTAATTTTGTTAAAGCTGTTAGAATTTAATCCAAAAAACCACTGAACTAATTTTAACAAAACATTTGGTTCATGAAAAAAATAAACAGGACACAGTCAGATCTCCACCATCAGAATCCAAGACAATGAAAAAGGCCACTCTAATTGCAGAAGTTGAACACAGAACAAACCAATTGGCAGAGGAATTAGAACATGATGAGAAAAGTCAGCATCACAGTGGGAAGTGTCATGATCTCTCTTGTATACAACTCTGCATTTTTTTTTCCTTCCAATCTGGTTTTTGCATTTTTTTTATAGATCCGTGGCTTATGCTGGTGACTGATGTCTAATGACAATGACTTTTTATTCTGAGACCGTTGTGGTTGATTAAGTAGTTTGGTTTAATTTAGTTATGTTTGTTGTAGTTAATATTTTTGTAAATAAAATAGCATGTTTGCCTTTAAGAATGCGACATCTCTTGTGGTTCTATTTTATAAATAATTCTTTTTAGTATTTTATTTTATCTGAAATAAGAATTTATTTTATAAGAATACGAGTTAAAATGTATATTTTCTGGTCAAACTTTGTTTATCAATATCATATAAACAGTGAGATTCACACTTGACATGAATTTTCAAAGGAAAAGGTTAAAGAAGTATATCTGTGATTAAAAAAAATTTGCGTAGTGAAAAAAAATTTCTAATGAAAAACTATTGTGTCACCATTATTATAACAAAACGACAACATAACTACGTTGCAAAATTATTTCATCAGTGGCATCAAAATACATTTAGCGACACATTTTTCAATTGTTTCTAGGAATAATTTTACAAACACTTCCTGACTTTTAGTATAATATCAAATACGACCCTCAGGTTCTGAAAATTCTTTAAACACCCCCTGCCGTTAGTGAAATTCTGTTAACTTTAACTGCAAAAAGGCATAATAGTCATTTAATATAAAAATTTCTAAAATAATTCTAAAAATTTAATTTTATATTTTCTCTCTCTTTTTATTTCTTTTTTTCTTTCTCTTCTTCTTCTCTCCCTCGCACCCGCACCAGCACCTCTGCCAACTCCTTTTTTTTTTTTTTCCT
>QANX01004432.1:0-53312 GCA_003254975.1 Ochetophila trinervis | reverse complement strand
GTTGTCCTGTTATTTAATTTCAAAAAGAAGACAAGCTTTATGTACCCTACTCTAATGATGTTGGTTATGTTATGTATTCTATGTTATGCACTAGACCTGATTTAGCTTTCTCTATTAGTATTTTGGTCATTATATGTCTAATTCTGGAAAAGGTCACTGAGAGGCTACAACATGGCTTCTTAGGTATTTAAAAAGCACAGAGTTAGAAGGTCTAATCTATAAAAGGAATAATGCTTGTGTTGAATTACTTTGATTTATGGATTCTGACTTTATAGGAGATAAAGACAATAGAAAATATATTTCTTCTTATATGTTCAGTCTGTAGTAGCTATGTCTACTACAAAGGCTGAATATATACTGCTACCGAGGCAGCTAAGGAAGCTGTGTGGTTAAAAGGTTTGTTAGAAGAATTGAAAGTTTTAACTCGTGACGTAATGGTATTTTCTAATAGTCAAAGTGCTATTCATTTATGCAAAAATGCTATATTTCATGAGAGATCTAAACATATTCAAGTCAGATATTTTTATTAGGAATTTTATTTATAAACGTGTGTTTGGTCTTGATAAGATTCCTACTGAATTTAATCCTGCTAATATGGGTACTAAGTTACTTCCTCTTAGCAAGTTTAACACTTGCAAAAGATTGCTCCAAATTGGAGTTAAGTAATTTTTTTTGTTATTTTTTTTATTGTGTTATGATGGTGAATAGTTTATGCTATATTTTCTTGAGAACTTCTTAGTATTTTAGGATTAGGTGGAGATTTGTTAAGTTTAATCCTAAATATTCTTTATGTTTTCATTTTTCTTTTCTTCTCTCCCAATTATATTTTGTAGATATATGATACGATGTTGTTTTAAGTTCTATTAATGATATGGTGCGTTGTATATGGCGTTGGTGGGTTTCTGAAGCTTCTGAGATTCTTCCACGTGGTGCTTTCGTGACCTTTGGATTTCACTGAGTGTTATCTCATTTATATGCTTATCTATCTTTTATGTCGTATTCAGTCTGTAATTTTCTAGGGTTTTTTAGTGAGAGAGTTTAGAGAGAGTCTATGTGTTTTCTATGACTTCTTCCTTTGTGTGAGAGTATTTTGAGTGGTTTACTGTGTGTAATCATTTTTTTTTGTGTATTTAGAAGATTTCTGAAGTTCTACTTTGTGTAGAACGTTCTTAGGTTGTATTTCTCTGAGATTATAGCATAAGCTCAGTTGTCAGAGCACCGTCGATGTAGACAGAGTTTACTCTATTGTACCACGTAAAATCATTGTGTTCTTGTCTCTGATATTTTTCTTTTTCGGTCCAACACCAATCTCTTCGATCTTTGGTTTGGGTTTATTTCTTAACAACCTTGTTAAAAGCACATCCTTACCAAATTACATAATCTGGACTCCACGTCCTTCGTCAATGTGTTCATCCTTATTTTTAACGCTCAATATCTCTTGGTCTTTGACCAATATCAGTGCCAACATCATCTTTAAAATATATTTAACTTTTTCTAACTTAACAATACTGGTGGTATGAGATTGTAAATAACATATGCAACACTTAAACCTAATGAATGACCACTAATGGTTTTAAGATCCAACATTTTGATTAAAGAATTATAGGTTTTGCCAAACATTCACAACAGTATACCCGAAAAGTTAACTAGGCTTCTCATCTGACTTTAGTTATATGTTGAAGTCTTCAAAACCTTACCCCACGAGAAAATTTTGTAAACTAGAATTTGCAAGCATACATTCCACCAATTCCAAAAGTGTGTGACTTATTCTCTCTAAATGATACTAGCTACCATTGAATACTACATGTCAATGTCATATTCTTACAAACACTTTTTAGATGGCCTAGGTTCCTACTAAACTCATCAAGCATTTCATAGTAACCATCATCTCTAATTTGACCATTTCAGAATGGACGGAGTAACGAATGCACAACCATCTATGTGAATTAAAACCAAAATTTCTGTACATACCAACTTTATGTTTTTAACTTCAGCAATAGTTTACATCTCCATACACTCAACACCAATACAAAAAACTGATAAATACAAATACTAGTAAATGTATCATTTATTACTATTCTTCCATTTCCTATCCAAAAAATATGACTCGGATTTTTACATCGCGACAACGAAGATCATCATCAAGTAACACATATTTGAGAGTAATTATAAAAGCAACCAAAGCAAATAGTTAATACAAGCAACATTCAAAAATTCAAGTATATGCAAAATACTGCACCAAGATGCTTATCCAATCATAAGGTTCCTTGATCCAAAATACTACTTTGATTCCAAAATGAAAAAAAACTATAATAATTTATATTTAAAATAAAATATAAGTCAACTAACCTCATCAATAGTATATAAAAAACTTCATCCAACTTCCATAAATATCAATTTTCACTCAAGGTTGGTTGGTCTTTTCTAGCTTGTTAATTTCTTCATCAAAGTATTCTGCTTTGCCTCTTACTATCGATATGTTGATATTTTGATTCAAAAGTTCACTCAATTTGTTTAGTGTTGGAACTTATTTAAATCCGAGTCAAAATATCCTCACATATTACCAACTTTATTAAACATAGAAGAAAACATCAATTTAATGGAAATGTTTACCATTTATGTCAAATTAGTAAACGTTGTACCAATTTATACAACAAACAAAAAAAACTTATAGGCACTAACAACTTCAAGGATTCTCTAAAACGGATTCATTCATATTATGCTCCAATATCATCATTACAACTTTATAGCCGTGCAGTGGTTTTATTTATAGGCTTTTCAGTAGAATTATTTTCAAAGATCAAGCCAGCTTTAACTAAAATTAAATTTCAACAGTCTTATATATATAACAACAAACCTCATTTTAAACTATCATGGCAAATATAGGCTGGAGTATTTCTAGAATGCTCTCAACTGCAGAAATGACAAATATCAAGAACATTCATATCTCAATAGGATCATGCATTAGCTCATTTTCCAACCTCCAACAGTTTATTATCAAATTAAAATGTATCGCTACGGCTCTCTGAGAACAAAACAAACCCATACACTGGTAAAGACAATTAATTAAACACTATAACTAAATGCATTGAACCAGTTACCGAACAAGAGCCTATAGTTCATGGTATTCAATCAATTTTCTTTGCCAATCTAAGCATCCTATCAAGTAATTATTATGCCTCAGTTCCTGTCTAAGCACAAAACCTCAAAAAACATGTCAAGTGTTCTAAAAAACTAATTGAAAATTGAGTACTTAAATCTTGATGATAAGTTAAGCTACAAATCGAGAAATTAAGCCTCAATTCCATTTGAACATCCAAGCCTTAGATATAGTCTTTATAGGCATTACATAAGCCCTATTTTTTATGACTCAAGTATCCATATAGACCTTAGAGACTTAACATTTTGGGTGAAAAATATATTGACAATTTCATTGTATAAGTAAGTTAAGTCTTACAACAAGCAAGTACTTAAATATCCTAGACCACTATGTCAATTTTATTTAAACATTGGTACAATGACAATTTCATGATATAAACAAGGTAAGTCTCACAACAAGCAAGTGTTTAACATCTTATACCACTATGCCAATTTTTAATTTTTTTTGTATACTTTAACAAAATTACATTGACAATTTCATGATATGGACAAATCAGGTCTCACTAAAGGCAAATACCTAAAATTCCACATCACTATGTCAACTAGGTATTAAACCTCATAATAATTTCATAATTTTGACATGCAAATCTTACGACATGCAAGAATTTAATCATTCTTCACTACTATATCAAATTTAGCACAAAAATCCATTAAAGGGCAATACAATTAAAACTGCCTTTAAAAAAGGACAATTTTAATCAAATAAAATAAAATATATATATTTTTTGCCCACTAAAATCATAATTTGGTATAAAATATATATTGGCAATTTCATAGTTTGAACATGTCAAATCTTAGGACATGTAAAAATTTATACATTCCCCAATAATATGTTAAATTTTAACATAAAATCATTAATGGAAAAAAAAATCACCAAAAATATCGTAATAGGTAGTTTTAATTAGAATGTCAAAATTTCCCATAAAAAATAATAATTCTGTTTTTGTTTTTTTAAAAACCATATGCTGACGTCAACAAAACATACGCTAGGGTCAGCCATCTTCTATCTCTATCTGGGTTGAGACTGACTCGGTTTAGAGACACGTGGGTTGCTGCGACCCACTTCACAGCCCAATCGGATTTTATAGATTCAGTATCCATTTTTGTCACCGTTCGCAGGATTTTGATCCTCGTTCAATTATTGCCGAAAAACACAAACCCAAAAAAGAAAACTCACTCGACCATTAAAAGTTCTCAAACAATTCGTTTCTACAAATAATCAAATCAAATTGAATGAAATTAAGGAATCATAAATGTTCAAAATAATTTTATAATCAAAACCCACACATAATTTCAATTAAGAAATTAGTTTTAAGTCATATCTCAAATTTCACAACTGGTAAACCCTAAACATTCATAGACCAAAATATTGCATTTATGAACATCCAAATACTCAAAATCCACCACACAATATAACCCATTCACTAAATTCAATCAGAACATGTTTAATTCAACACATAAAAAAGAAGCGTGATAAGCGGTTGAAACCATATACAAGAAGATTCAAATCAACTTCTATAATTATTATCAAACCTGCAACAAATACCATTCAAGCATAAACAACTTTCGATCTTAATGAAAATAAACTATAAAGTAAATTTCAAAAGATCTTTGCATTAATAGAAAACCATTGATCACCATATTAATACATCATATTGAACAATCATGAACAGCTTTGATACCATTGTTGAAATTTTAATAAACATATTATGAGATAATACACATAAATACAGTGGATTAATTATTATCTCATTAAGATCTCATGTTATTCAATAGCATGTATCAACATACCATTCACCATAGTATGATTAGGAGTTTCTGCTATTGATTTACAATTGTTCTAGAGCCTACAAAACAATAAATGAGTTATAGAAACCACTATAAAACGAACCCGCTGCTCTTTTTTATTAGGTCAAAATAATACTTTTGTTTTAAAACAATGACCCTTATCTCATATTTATAACCCACAAAAATGATAATATAATTATAATAATATTATATTTAAAAAATATAGATGAGTTCGAATCCTATTAAGATTCTATTAAGAAAGAGACATCACGTTTTTTGGGTCTAATAGGCCCACCAAAGACTAAAGTGAGAGTAATTTCAATAGGCCTTATTACTATAAAGTAAACATTGTGCCCAATTTCATAATTAGAAATATTGAATCACAGTAATTGAGTCCACCTAATTATGCTTAGTCTACATAATTATTCTAACATAACTTGGAGATATAGAGTTATATGTACAATAAAAAGAGGAGCTAAAAGTTTGGACATAAGTTGTTTTTTTTTTTTATACCTTTTTTAGTGCAATGTAAATACGATTGTTGTGCTCTTATTTGCTGTAGTTGTCGAATTGTGAGATATGTATGTTTTGTGTTGTAATTTTTTCATTAAATATTTTTTTAGTCGCTTCTTAAATAGCAAGTAAAAGTTATTTTTCAGTTATAGATAGCTTAATTTTNTCACATAAAATAATAATATAATTACAATAATATTATATTTAAAAAATATATATGAGTTCAAATTCTATTAGGATTCTATTGAAAAAAAATCAAGATCTTTTAGCTTAATGGGCCAAACAAAGAATAAAGTGCGAGTGATTTCAATAAGCTTTATTACTATAAATTAAACAATGTGTCTAATTTCATAATTAAAACTATCGAATCCCAAGTAAATGAGTTCACCTAATTATGTTCAGTCAACATAATTATTCTAATATAACATTTATCCTAAAGGGAATAACTTAGTGATAGAAAGTTATATTACAAGAAAAAGAGGAGCTGAAAGTTTGGCCGTAAGTTGTTTTTCTTTTTTTTCCCTTTTTTAGTGCGATGTAAATAGGATCGTTGTGCGCTTATTTGCTGTAGTTGTCAAATTGTGTGATATGTATGTTTTGTGTTGTAATTTTTTTAATTAAATAAAGATTGTAACTCTTTTTTTAGTCGCTTCTTAAATAGCAAATAAAAGTTATTTTTTGGTTATAGATAGCTTAATTTTGGCTTCATCTTCAATAAACAATTATAAACCGAAGGAATAAATGGAAACAATTATATATATAAATATATTTTTATTGTAGAATGTGCAGTAAAATAATAAACAAACTAACATCTAAATTTAAGCTCCAAAATAAGGAAAAGAAAGGCTTATGTAAGATGTTTTAAAATTTATAAAAAATGTTTCAAACTTTTTTAAAGTTATAAGAGCTTGACTTATGAACCAATGAATAAACATGGTAAGGTTGCAATTAGTTATTAATAAATACGTTTTATCACAGGATTAATAGTTTTTAATACATATTTTTGGAATCACTTAATAGAAGATGTTATTGGGATTTTTGGGATATGGGTTAGAGAACCTCCCAGGCCTTTTCTAACGCCCACAAAGATCACTGTGGACAAGGCCCACCAGTCACGAACAGGCGAAGCCCAGCCCATTAGGCAGGGCTGAGGGCAAGCCTAGGCGGGGCGTGGTCTTGGACGAGGGAGTGAGTGAGCCCCGTTGACCTTTGGTTCTTGGTTTAATACTTACCTTATCCTCTGAGTCCAGGTGTCACAATCCCAACATATAAGGGTTCATAACCCTAGCATCCAAGCCGTTGAAGTGAGGTACTTAAGGTAAGGTTAGGTGAGTGGGAAGGGACAATTTTTCTTGACATTTAAACCCTAAACAATCCCTAACAACCCGAAACAAATTACCATCAAACCTTTGACAGGTTTCAGGAGGGCCCCTCTGCTCAGAACCCCAGGTAAGCTGCACAGTGGGATACGTAAGGGAAGCCTGAAGAAGGTTTCTTAGAATAGCCCCGTAACTGACTTAGGCATTGGACTGGGAATGCCGGTGACACCATCGGCCCCCAGTCTGACGCCATCGTCTTATCTTGCAGGAGTCAGGGACGAAATCCTAGATCCAACCAAGGAAGCATCATGTGGCATTAAGGTGACAAAAATCAGGCAACAACAGTGGCGCTGTCTGTGGGAACGAAGAAAAAATATCAAAGTTGTGTCAAGATCTATAAGTCACACACGGCCATAACTCCGGGCCAAAGGATTATCAGGAAAGGTCATGATCCCAAGGGAGGAAATTTGGCGGCAAAACTAATATTCCGACTGGAAGGAGTGAGATATGGAGGATCAGCCAAAGATAGGATTGACAATAGTGGCGCTGAGCCGTCAAACAAGCAGATCAGGGATGGGCAGCCCCGGAGGACAAGTACTATCGCTCATCGGGAAGCCACAATTCTAAGGGAGCCAACAGCTTTGTTGTCACAGCTACCCCCCGGAAATGTAGCGACAAAAAGGTAACCCCACTATCCAAGAGAACCTGCATGTATGACGTGGAGAACCTCTTGGAGCAACTAATAGGGAAAATGGTACAGAATCAAAATAACCATCAATTACAACCTTCTAAGACATGTAGGAGCCTGGCGCCAGTGGATTCCCCAATTCCCCATGCATGACTGCAGGAGCATCGAGAATGAGGAGCGGCAAAAAATGATGTCAGAGGTCACAGAAGGAATGAAAGAAGGCACGAGAGTTCGAGACAGCTTGACAGAGAGGTTAAAAGGGATGTCAGAGCCTCTCCATACCACTTGCAGGATAGGTAGGGAATTTCCAGACACAGAGCAGTCAGTGACACTTTCTCCTCAACCCATCAAGGCCAGGATTTGAGCAGGTTGAGAGCATCCTTGGATGCGAGGAGGAGAACATGTGCTGAGAATGATTGGTCCAGAATCTGAGGAGAAACAGGACTTGAACGGCACACTTGGTGGAACCTGGATGAGGAGAGGGTTCGCATTAGGGTAGAAGAACGGGGGCTGCATGAGGAGGAAATAAGAAGGGATGTAGCAGAAGTCGAGACACGAAGAAGAGCAATGGCAAATGTGGAAAAGGTGCTCTATCCTGACTGATTGGCAAATGTGGTGCTGGTCAAGAAGACCAATGGCAAATGGAGGGTCTGCGTGGATTTTACTGACCTCAGCAAGGCCAGCCCGAAAGATAGCTTCCCCTGACTTGGATCAATCAGTTGGTGGACTCTACGGTAGGTAATGAATTGTATAGTTTCTGTGATGCATTTTCAGGGTACAATAAGATCAATATGCATCCGTAGGACTAGGAAAAAACCTCGTTCATAACAGACAGGAGGGTTTACTGTTACAAAGTGATGTCGTTTGAGCTTAAGAATGAGGGGGCTACCTACCAGAGGCTAGTTAACAAACTGTTTGTTTAGTAAATAGGGAAAACCATGGAAGTATATGTGGACAACATGTTGGTTAAGAGTGTTAAAGCCTCGGAGCACCTGGCTGACCTGGACCAGATGTTCTCCATCCTCAAGAAGTATAAGATGATGTTAAACCTGGTGAAGTGCGTCTTTAGAGTATCTTCTAGGAAGTTCTTGGGGTTCATGGTAAACCAAAGGAGAATCGGAGCTAACCCCGATAATATCAGAGCCATTTTGGAAATGAATTCTCCAACAAAAATCAAGGATGTCGAGAGATTGACTGGGAGGATAACGACTGACAAATGCCTACCATTCTTCAAGATTTTCAAGGGTCCCAAGCGTTTTGCATGGATAGAAGACTGTAAGGAGGCATTCACCCAACTCAAGCAGTACCTGGGCTCAGTGCCATTGCTGTCCAAGCCGGTGCTCGGAGAGACACTTTTCTTGTACCTGGCCATTTCAAAAACAGCAATCAACTCCGTCCTTATCTGCGAGGAAGCCTCGGTTCAATACCCAGTTTATTATGTCAGTAAAGCTATGATGTTTGCCGAGACAAGGTACCCGGCTATAGAAAAGCTTAATCTGGCTTTGGTGGTTTTGTCCAGGAAGCTCAGGCCTTATTTCCAAGCCCACGCCATCACTGTCCCAACTAGTTACCCGTTGAGGCAGGTCCTTCAAAAGCCAAAGACCTCATGAAGGTTAATAAAATGGTCCATAGAGCTAAGGCAATTTGGGATTTCATACACCCCGCAGCAATAAAGGCTCAGGCGATCGCATACTTCATCGAGGAATTCACTGCGTTGGAAGGGGCGGAGAACCAATCCCTGGATGCCAAAGAGGAAATGAGACATGAGGACCAAACCACATTCTGGATCTTGCATGTGGATGGCTCATCGAATGAGCACGGCAGTGGAGCTGGATTCATACTCACAACGCCAGGACCTGATTTTGTTAAACTCGAGTATGCCATTTGCCTCGAGTTTAAGGCAATAAACAATGAATCTGAATATGAAGCTTTGATTGCAGGCTTGAGAATGACAGGATCGATGGGAGCTAGAAGGCTACGAGTCTACAGCGATTCACAGTTGGACATCAGGCAGGTCAATTCAGAGTACCAAGCAAAGGAGGGCAGCATGATATCGTACTTGGCCAAGGTAAAAAACATGCTTGAAAAATTTCAGGAATATCAAATCACTCAGGTACCAAGAGAATAGAATGTAGATACAGATTCACTTGCTAAGCTTGCCTCAGCGTCAAACTTAGAGCTCGCACGAAGGAACCAAGTTACAAGAAGGAGGAGTAGACAGTTACTTAGGTGGACAACAAGCCCAGGTGGATGGATCCAATAATTAAGTACCTGACAGAAGGAATCCTGCCTGAAGATAGGCTAGAGGCTCGTTGTTTGAAGAATAAAGCCCTATATTATACCTTGATAGATGGTGTATTGTATAAGAGATGTTTTTCCCTCCCATACCTGAAATTTCTGGGTGCAACTGAAGCTGATTATGTCCTGAAAGAGGTACATGAGGGGATTTGCAGCAATGATTCCCGGGGCCAATTGCTTGCTCACAAAATAATCCATCAGGGATATTATTGGCCCACCATGAAGAAGGATGCGCAAGTTCATGCAGAGAAATGCGATTCCTGCTAGAGGTTTGCCAACGTGCCAAGAAAGTCCCCTGAACAGCTCACCTCGATCACCAGCCCCTGGCCCTTTGCCAAGTTGGGAGTCAACCTTATTGATCCCCTGCCAATGGGCAGAGGTCAGGCAAAGTATGCTATAGTCCATGCAAGGGAAGCAGACCCGGGCTTCCTTAATTGCAGTGTCCATCCCTGCATCACCAAGCTCTGGTAAGCTGAGGAGATTGCAGCAACCTTGTCCTGCTCGAGCTTTACCTCGTCCAGCGATCATTTAAGTCTCAAGCTCTTGGTGAGCACGTACCCTATTCTTCAGCTCCTCGTTCTTCCTTTGCAGCTCCCCTTCCTTCCTGGACAGGACAAACTCGAGCTTGGCCACCATCAACTCATTTTCCGCATCCTTGAGGTGTGACAAGGACATGTCGGCTGCCTGGAGCTCAATCTCCACCAGCTCGTGGACCTTTAAAACTGACAAGAAAGCCTGCAGGAGACAACATTTATTATTGCTAAACATAATGTAAGATAAAGGAAAAAGAGGAGATACTCAGGCAAAAACTCACAAAAGCCAGCTGGCGTGATGCCTCCTCAGCCAAGGAGGAAATGGAGGTGTTGCTGTGTTGGTTGTCTTCCAGGGGAGGAACTTCCTGTTGAAGAACAGCCAGCGGGCCAACCAAATAAAAGGGGAGGCGCGCCATTTCATCTTCAGCCATCCCCGTGGCAGGTTCCTTACCCTTTGATGCACGAAGGATTCCTTTTCCTTTAGAGGAAAGTTCTTCCCTAGATCGAGATTACGATCTGGAGGCAAACCCCTTCCCCTTCAGGGAAGCTAGCTTCGAGGCAGATGCAGAGCCACGAGGGGTAGAACTGTGTGTCAGCTTCGCTGAGTTGAGAACCTCATTGATGTCAGTTAACTCTCTGGGCAGGAAACCAGGCAAGTCCCTCCGAGAACTGCTCCTCCCTGCCTGACCACTCATGGCTGCGGGAAACCAAGAAACGTTAGTTAGAAACATCATAAGATGAAAAATATGCAAATAAGAAGATCACCCTAATTCATACCCAAGGATAACCTCCCCTCAGATAAAATAGATTTGTAGTCCTTCTCTATATTGCTCAAGCCCAGAATGGCATCCACCATGGAACTACTGGCTTGACCAAAAAGAGGGAGGGATGAGCTCACCCGTGACTTCGACCCTTTAAGCATCGAGGCACAGACATCTCAGACCTAGTTCCCTGGGTTCCAGACTCCCAGCAACCACCGACGAATAACCAGTCTTTCTGCCATCTGGTAATTTCAGGCAGGAATTGGATGAATTTCCTCTTCTGAGGATAGACATAGTACAGAGTTGCCTGCCTGGGGACCTGTTTGATCTCAAAGAGGACTTGGATCTCTGAGGGGGTAGGATCTGATTAAAAATGTTCCCTCTATAGCACGAAGGAGCATATCGGACCTCCAGATATTAGGTCCTAATTGAAAGGGAGCGATGTTAATTTCGGTGATGAGACTCCGTACAAAGGGGGCTAGAAGCAGTCTGAGCCCACAGTCAAAGAACCAACTACTTAAGGCTACCTCCCCAGGAAGAAGGAAATTGGCAGACTCCCTTGCGTTGGGAAGCCTGGCAGTCACACCTTCGGGCAAATGGAACCTTTCTAGAAAATTAGCCAGGCTCATTTCAGTCAGGTTAGACCTGACAAAGTCGCAGTCCTTATGAATGCCCCTGAACCCAGCTTGTTCCCTTGCAGTCCCAGTGGCTCTAGTGACTCTGATAGCCCTAGCAGCAGGAGCCGGAAACCCTGAGGGACCCGGCGTATCAACGGCCATTGACGGCCCCAGCTACTTCTGGCTCAGTCTCTTCTGAGTTAGATATCTCCAAAAACCCAGGATCAAAACTCGTGGCACAGAATACACTGTCAAGTCGCCTAGATCTCCTCCTGACAAGAGGCAGAGGCCTAAGTTCCTGGATGGGTCTAGGCTTGGGGCTGTGGGAAGTTTGAAAATTGATAGGGACAGCAGGCAATTGTAGTAGCGATTCACTGCTACTGCTGGTAAAGGTGTCTGACATCTGAAAATAATAAGGAGAACTGTTACGCAGGCAGGAAACAAAGGGACCTAACCGTCATGATATATATGACTGAATCAAAGGGACCTGATCCCTTTAGGCTGACGGGGAAAGAATGAGAAAATATTGGATAGCTACAACTTCCATGGAAGGAAGAAACAACCTTAGGAGGAACCAGTGACAACAAGTACTGTCGGGAGCAAGTTGTAAAAACAATATATATATATATCATGCACAGCACACAATCATCCATCAGGGGAGGAAATAAGCTTACCTTCGAATTTGGAAGAAGAGGTTTCTTTGTGGCAAGAGTCCTCGGCACGACAGGTCTCTGATCAAGCTAAGCTATGAAAACAAAAGAGGAAGCTTAAAACAGGTTCAGAACCGAAAATATATATATATATATATATATAATAAAAAATATATATATGTATGGAAAAGAAAAGGAAGCAAGCACAAACCCTTACCAGAGAAGCATCAAACTAAAGTTTGAAGCAGAGGAAAATGAAGATCAATGGAAGATGATCAAAAGAATCCTAGAAAAATGGTGAGGATCAATGAATAGAAATTCAAAAACTCGGTCTAAAGAGGCCAAAACGAGAGAAAATAGGAATATTGGGGTTAAGTTTGGAAGTGGGAAGAAACTGCCTACCCACGTTCCAGTATAGGGAAAGGTGAGGTGGTGAGGGTCACTTCCACTTTCTCTCTCCCACGCTGACAGTTATGGGATGCCCAAAAAGCGTCTGACATCGTACCAACATACCTCAATCGTCGGATCAAAATGGACATACTAGATAGATCAGGCAGTTAATGATAGCAGCCCTTTTTTGTAAAAAAATAGAGAGTGGGCCTTCGAGACTGGCATCAAGTCCGCACCCAGGCAGGGCGAAGGCAGGAATCAAAATTTCAAACAAGTTGAGAAGGCCTAAGCAGATTCTCTTCCTTGCAAGAAGGAAGACCACCCCAATTGAAAATTGGGATAGTCTTGGGGTAGTGTTATGGGGATTTTTGGGATATGAGTTACAGAACCAACCAGGCCCTTTCTAACACCCACAAAGATCACTGTGGACAAGGCCCACCAGTCACGAACAGGCGAAGCCTGGCCCATTAGGCAGGGCCAAGGGAGTGAGTGAGCCCCGTTGACCTATGGTTCTTGGTTTAATACTTACCTTATCCTCTGAGTCCATGTGTCACAATCCCAGCTTATGAGGTTTCACAACCCTAACATCCAAGCTGTTGAAATGAGGTACTTAAGGTAAGGTTAGGTGAGTGGGAAGGGGACAGTTTTTCTTGAGATTTGAACCCTAAACACTTCCTAACAACCCGAAATGAGTCACCATCACACCTTTGACAGGTTTCAGGAAGGCCCCTCTGCGCAGAACCCCAAGCAGGTTGGACAGTGGGATACCTGGGGGAAGCCTGAAGAAGGTCTTTTGGAATAGCCCCATAACTAACTTAGGCATTGGAGTGGGAATGCCGGTGACACCACTAGCCCCCAGTCTGATGCCATTGTCTTATCTTGCAGGAGTCAGGGACGAAATCCGAGATGCAGCCAGGTAGAGGTGTAAAAATGGGCGGGCAGCACGAGCACGGTACGAGTTTGACAGGTTTCAGGAAGGCCCCTCTGCGCAGAACCCCAAGCAAGTTGGACAGTGGGATACCTGGGAGAAGCCTAAAAAAGGTCTTTTGGAATAGCCCCATAACTAACTTAGGCATTGGAGTGGGAATGCCGGTGACACCACCGGCCCCCAGTCTGATGCCATTGTCTTATCTTGCAGGAGTCAGGGACGAAATCTGAGATCCAGCCAGGGAAGCATCGTATGGCATTAAGGTGACAAAAATCAGGCAACAATAGAAGATAAATTTGATTTAGAAAATACATGCTCCATTTATGTAAATTTTTTTTTGGTAACTATTATTTTGTGAATTATTGTCATGACAATGAGATAGAAATGAGGACTAATAGCTGATAACTTATTTGTATAGAATTACTTAATAAAAGATAAAATTGAATCAAAATTTGAGATGGAATTCATATCAATTTAGACTCAACCATCATTTTTCGCTTTCGAAAAGCCCAGCCCACAAAAGCCCTTTACAATTCTCAATAAAAATTGCATACCATTTTAGTCTACGAAAGTTCCATAATATCATCATTGACCTTTTATTAATTATTGGTAATGACTATTGTTTAGACCAATATTTTCAGTGCCTAATTTATTAATCTAAGTTTTCCAAATTTGCTAAACAAAAGATAAAATAGTGCTAAAATATTTATGCTTTCAAATATGAAAATATAAAACACTGTACTCGTAAATTTGACTTAGTGGAAAACTAAAAAATGCGCTTCTAAATTAGATGTTCAATCCTTTTACCTTAAATTAATCAAATAATAAAAAATGCAATAATTCAATATTTTCAAATATAAATACTAAAATCATCACCAAATAATTAAAAAGATAATCAAAATATAGATAATAACTGCGTGCAACCCACGCCTCAAGAACTAGTTTATATATATAGAAAAAATCTAAAAGAAATATATATTTTATTTTATTAAAATAATAATTGTATAGATATAAATCATCACTATGTCAGGTCAGCTTGATAACATAGCAATCAATTCAAAAAATCCACCAAATCATGGGCATAGAGAATTCTAGTACTTGGACTATTCTAACTCGACCTCCAAATCTTCGAGTAAACATTTTTGCTTGGCAAAGGAGTGGACTCTGGATTACATCACTCTGAATCGCCAATGGAAAGTATCAGTGGTAAATCAAATTTAAGAAGATTCTAACGATATAATCAGTTAAGTCACATATGAGATAAAGTACAGGATCAAGGAAGATCACCAAATTCACACAAAATCAACTACATGCATATTTTTCGCTAACATAAAGTGAATAAGGCTACAATAAATACTTCAAAAGGTAAATAAAAAAGATAGCTTCCATCAATCTAAAAAATATACTTACAGATTGAGACTTTTGAATTAGCTAGGAAGTTCAAGGCAGAAGTCGTCTCGGTTTTCAGCGACTCTGCCTTAATTGTTAACCAAGTCAATGGAACTTGAAATTAGCAGACAATTCATAAATTTTTGTAGGGAATGGAAGATTAGCTAAAAAAATTCAACATTGAGGCACCCATAGGGAAATGATCTAGCTGAAGCATCAAAGAAAACAATATTTTCTACCTAAGAAATGACTAGAAAATGCTAAAGGAAGATGGGCAGAGGAACTACATGGGATCCTATGCGCGTATAGAACAGTCTGAGCTCCAATAGGATGAACCCCATTTTTGCTCGTCTACGGTGCCAAAGCAGTTCTACTTGCAGAAGTTTCAATCAAGATAGCCAGAACAAGTGGAGACCTTGAACAGTTGAATGAGCAATCGATGCTGCAAGCATTAGATGAAAGAAAGAAAGCTTGAGAAGTTGCAAAAATCAGACTTGGGCAATACTAACAAATTGCAACTCAGCACTACAACAAAAGAGTGAAGCCACAAAACTTCTAGGTCAGAGACTACGTGTTGAGAAAAGTATTCCAAAGTACTCAAAAACTTAACACGGGGAAACTCAACCAAAATTGTAGGATATGGAAGGAGTCATCATACTGAGAAGTTGGAATGCAGAAAATTTCAGAGTTTATCAAGAAAATTTAAGGTTTGGTCACCTAAACTAGAAAAGACATAAAAGACAGCAAAAGAGCTCAAGAAAACACCTTACCCTCAAAGTCATCCACAGATGGTTCAAAGACAAACCCTAAGAAAGTCAAACGCACTAGAGAATGCAAGAACCACACATTGATGATAAACACTAGGAAGGCAAAGGTGGAGTAAACAGGGGTCAGCTACACATGCCTCCCTGAAGTTTCCCACTAAGAAATTGTTACCTTTCATCATAATGAAAGGTAAAAATCTGAAATCATTGTCATTTGTACTAGACAGAGGAGAATCCACTGATCCAAATGGAGCTCAAGCCCAGAGACGAGCTTTTCCATCAATATCATTTGGTGACAGGGGGGATAAGAATGAGTAAATTGCACATGTTTCACCCCCCGACGGGTTGTTATCTTGCACCGAAGTGGAAATAACAACCTGAAATCATCATCACTAGTGCCGAAGAAAGCCGTCAACTACTAGAAAACAATTAAACCTTTAGCACCATTAAAACCATTGTTAAAATTAACAAAGGCAACATAGATGCCAGTGATGATGATTTCATAGCATTCAAACGTTAAGGTGTTAAGAAGAAAGAGATGAAAATTTGACGAAGCATACCAATGAACCAACTATTTCTAAGTAGCAATAGCGACAAAGACCTTAAACTTAAGGTTAAGATCGACAGACGAGAACAACAGACTCTTCCAATCAATAAGGAGGATAATTATTAAAAGCTTTACAATCACATCCAATCAGCAAGAAAATAATAATTATCCGAATATCATAAATATCATCTTTTAATTAAGGGATAATTTCAAATACACCCCCTGAGGTATAGTATAATTCAAAATACGACCCCGCAGTTTCATATAATGTATAAACACCCATTCGCCGTTAATAAAAGTTTGTTATAATTAACGATATAAGGGCATTTTAGTTTTTTAACTTAATTTTAACAAATATAATATTTTTTAAAAAAATTAATAATTTTTTTATATTACTTCTCTCTCTCATCCCTCTCCTCTCTCTCTCTCACCTTCACTCCTCTCACCTAAATTTCTCTCTTCTTTCTTTTTTTCCTTCTCCTCTTTTCGATTTCTCTTTTTTTTTTCCTTTTCTATCTCTTTCTCTCCTTTCCTCTATTGATTCTTTTTTTTTCTTTCTATCTTTTTTCTTCTTCTTCTTTCCACTTTTCTTCTCTCTTTTTTTCCTCTTCTCTTTCTTTCCTCCACCACTGGTTTTTTCTCTTTTCTTTTTTTGCTTTTTTTCACTCTTTGTTTCTTTCTTTTTCTTCTATTTCTCATCAAATTAGCTTTTGAATTTTCTTTCTCTTTTGTTTTCCTCTCCTTTCTCTTTCTCCATTTTCTCTCATGCTCTTTTTTTTTTCTTGGTTTGTCATAATTTTTTTCTAGTTTCTCTCTTTTTTTTTCTCTAACTGTGGGTTTGAGTAGGAAGCCATTCTTAAGTTTTCAAGTAATTGTTTCAGGTAAAGCATAATTAATTTTGAATTTAGATATTTTCATATAAAGCATATGTATATACCTCAGGCAAGCAAAATAATCGATATAACAAATCTAATAATGAAGAATATAATAGACGATCGAACATAATATAAGTGAAATTAATCAGATGATGATGATGATGAAGCTACTAACAAAATTTTGAAGTTACCAAAGGGGCTCAAGGAGGCAGCAAAAGAAATATATTTAACCCTTGTTATTGGAAGGAATGGTCAAGCTTTACGGAGGAATCTGGGTTTGGTAGAGAACGAGAACGTAAGAACTTGATGATGCTGTCATTTATATTGCTCCTACTAGTTGATGAATGCATTTTCTAACTTTCTTGCTATGTGAATCTGCTGTTTGGAGTAAATTTTACAGGTTAAGGGGTGTTTTTGCAAACTTGATTTTAAAAAAAATGAATGGCAACTTGTCTGTGGTGGTCTGTGGTTATGGTTAAGCTGGTAGGATAAAAAAATATTTGTAATGAGTAATTTTTCGATCACAGGGGGTATCTTTTAAACTTCATTGTGCAATATATATAGGGTTTGGTCAAAAATAAAATAATTTTTTTTTTCAAATTTTCAAAATTTATTATTATTTTAATCAATACATGGGTATTTTGGACATTTTATGCTCTGACAGAGACAGTAGTGTTAAGTTAGAACAACGTGAGGGGTGTTTATGCATTATACGAAATTGCGGGCTCGTATTTGAAATTATACTATACCTCAAGGCGTGTATTTGAAATTATCCCTTTAATTAATGCATAACTACGACATTTAGAACTCTTTGATTTTTGCCAAGGAAATTGCAAAAAAATTGAATTCAGATCAAGGCATTTTCAAGTTTCAAACTAAAAGCCTTAGACAAATTTAGCCTCGAAAAATGACAAGCAGACCTTAGGTTGGAAAAGTGACAAGCCGACCTCATGTCACAAAAGTGACAAGCCAACCTCGTATTGAAAAACTTAGTAGTAAAAATGACAAAGTGGTCTCAAACTGCTAAGCTACGAACCATGATTGAAACATAGGGCTCTTCTACTCTTAAATGGTGTTCAACTCGAGGGTTTAGTCGTGCCAAGAATAGATGGGAGAAAAGTAAAAGAATATAGAAATCACTCAAAAATAACTGACGCATCTACTTCCCAAAATAAACTTTTTCAAAAAATAAAAAATGGAGGGCCAGCAATCAATACATTTCAAAAACAAAAGAAAAATTCATTCAAATAGATAGTTGCTTCAACAAGGGAAAAGTCTCGATACAAAAGGCTCAAGGCAAATAAATTTTTTTTACACTTTTCTACTATCAGGAAATGCCCTATTGACTTTGGGATCCAAAACAATCACATCAACCCCCTGAGTTATTGAGGGACTGACGGGTTCAAAAGCAGGAGTTGCAGCAGTAGTGGCAACAACAAGAAAAGGGTCATCCTTAGGAGTGGCTTCATCTTTCGTATCAACGTCGGAAAATGAAAGCTGTTCATCCACAAGTATCTCCAGCGAAGGAGACCTCAGTGGAAGGTTTTGCATCATATACTTAGCCTTACCCTCTTCTCATCCCACCTTGGACCCTTTAGCCTCTTCCATTTGATTGGCAAACGTAGAGAGCTTCAATGCCTTGTTAAAATTCTTGGCATGAAGATCAACCTCGTTCCTTTCCTTGACCGCTTCACTAGTCTTTTTGGCAACATACCATTTCGCACCCTCATGTTCACTGAGCAGTCAATTGTAGTAAGCTTTGAAAGCCTCAAGTTCAGCCATCAAGGAATATTCCCTCTTTGCAGCTTCAAGGAAGGAACCCCACATATCCTGAATAGCTTTGCCATATCAACTATTCTTCTAGACCACCTCAGAAAGAGCCTTTTTGGACTCAATAACTTTCCATTCAAAATCGCAGGCTCACACTCAGGCAACCTTATCTTTCCATAAGCAACTGAAGTGTTCTGCGCCAACTGAAATGAAGATCGAAAATTTATATTGCCACTACACACACAAAAAATAATAATATATCTATATATGTATTTCATTACCACCACACCCTAGAAAGTAGCTTTGCTACTCAAGATCGACTTAGCAGTGGAAAAAATTTCCTTCTCATAATGGTTGAATTGAAGCTCCAGCGAGCTTCAATGGGGCATCAGCCTTACGTCATATATTGAGCCCTTCTAGTAAAGTGACAGTTATCTTCCCTATTCTATCCTCAAAATTTTTGATATCCCTGGAAAAAGGTTAACTGACTTCGGACACCATTTTTTGTTTCTTGGGGGAAAAGGTTTCCCTAGTAGAGTTCGGCCTCTTCTGGCCCCCAACGGTCATTTCACGATCGAGAAGTTCTAAGTCTGAAACTCCCACTTCTTTTTCATGAGTATATTCTTAAGCTCGTCAAAGACGGGACAATAACTTTCTTACCATAAGCCATATCTACAAAACCAAGCTAGAATCAGAGACTATTCAAACGTAAAAAATTGAAAGCACAGGAGAATACTTACCAGCTAGATGAAGACCCGAAGCAAACAAATTTTCCTTCATTAGGATCTCTGACAAATTGTAGTTAACAACCTTCAACAATTTTTCTGTAGCTAAGTCATGCTCAACTTTAAAAGAAACAAGCTTGGAATTCAGATGGCGATTTACAAAGAAAAAAGTAAAAGAATATCAGCTCGAGTAAAAAGAATAAATTTTTTTCATGGAGACATCGAAATTACATTTGGACCTACCGACCTCATGTTCTGGCCCACAAACTTGCCCTAGTTTCCTGAGACAAAAATGGATTGTCCTTTCCAATTCTTGTCTCTAGAAGAAGTCTCAGAGAAGATTTTCTTTTAGCGACAGGCGTTCAACCTATATCTATCCCTCTTATGGGTGTTTTCCTTCACATGGTACCATTTGAGTAAAATGCAAGGGTCCAATTGAAGCCCATGAAGATTCTCTAGAATTTGAATAGCGAAAATTAATCTCCAAAAATTCGGTATAAGCTGGCCAGTGGTGAGATCAAAATACAAAAAAAAAGGATTGGACAAAACGAGGAAGAGGAAGACAAAGTCCAAATTTGAAAGGAAGAATGTAAAAGCAAATAACCCCTTCGTAGGAGGACATGGCATTCTCAGCATCAGGCCGTGCTGAGCTTGATAGATTTAGGAAATTCAAATTCATTTTAATTCAAGTTAAAGCCTTATAGTTTCTAATTCGAGATTTATAAATGGAAAGGTCCTCCTTGCAATGGCTTTCACTTAGATATTCTACGGACAACTTTTTATCCCCAGAATTATCAAATGAAGTTGAAGACTCCGAGGCCAAACGTGATTTAGAGAAACCTTCTGAAGGAACCTTTGCTTGACTCTTTAGAGGGGAATTCCCAACGTTGACTTTGAAAAAGTCATCACTAGAACTAGTATCAAATTTGTTACCCATTTTATTCCTATACACAATGAATCGCATAGATGCAATGGGAGGTGAACCAAAAGATATGGCAACTAACTATTTCAAAAAAGTATTATAATTGAGAAATGAAAATGAAAAAAGCAGCAAATTGACATATATGAGGGAAAAAAACTAACCAATTTTCCTTGAATGCTTGTCAGAGTGAGAACCAAAGAAAAAGATGGCGGAGGAAAGGAAACTTGGTTAAAAAAAGTAAATCTGGTTTGTGAAGAAGAAACCGTAATTATAAGTTAAACAGTTTAAACAACTCGAGACGCGTAGAGTAACCACAACAAGACACGTGTCTGAATTTAAAAAGCAACAAGGAACGACGAGACATGGGAAAGTGAAAACTACTTGTCTTTATCACTATACTTTTATAAAGTTTAAAACACTTCATAGCAAGAGGGGCTAATTGTATAGGTATAAATTATCACTATATCAAGTTAGTTGATGACATGGCAATCAATTCAAAACATCCACCAAGTCATGGGTACGGAGAATTCTAGGACTCGACCTCCAAGTCTCTGAGTAAACCCTATGGCTCGACTAAGGGGTGGACTTGGAATTACATCACTCGCAATTTTCTACGAGAAATATCAACGGTAACTCAGATTTAAGAAGATTCTAACGGCATAATCAGTTAAGTAACATATGAGATAAAGTACAAAATCACCGAAATAACACAAAATCAGCTACCTACATATTCTTCACTAAAATAAAGTGAATAAGATTACTATGAATACTTCCAAAGGTAAATCAAAAAGGTAGTTTCCATCAATTTGAAAAAGATATTTACAGACTGAGACTCTTGCATTCTTTCTGTTGTTTCTTCCTGCCATATCTCAAATCACTAACTTGAGCACTATAAAACCTTTGGCATATCTAGCATATATCATCCAATCTCAAGGATCCACATGGCGTTGTTTCTTTCTAACGTCAACAATGATTGTTGACAATAACATATTATTACTGACAAATCTAAATTTTTTGTCACAAATAGTTTATTTTTAGTGAGATATTTTTAGATTTATCAATACAAATATATTTTTAGCAATAATTCTCATTTAAATAAATGAGAATATTTTTATTGTAGAAGTACTCGTATATCTAACTGGGTAGACATATATATAGATATATAAAATAAAAATAATTTAATAAAAATAAAATCAATTTTCAAGTAGGTAGGACCGGATTGGTAAATAATCAAACTTCATTTGCATTGTTTTGGAAATGACTTCAAAATTGTAGCTCGAAATCATGCATGCTATCAGTCAATTAACTCATACCGACTTGATTTATGCAATGGAGATAAAGTTAAGGCCAAAAATGAATATACAAAAAGTCAATTTTTAGGCCTAAACACAATCAACCCTAGTCCAAATTAAGAATTTTAACATTTTCATGGAACATGTTATTACATTTCTAACCTTTGGCCCAATCAATAAATTGGGTCTCATCACAAGATAGTTCATGCTCATATGCCAAAGAAAAAGAAGTAGAGTGAGAAGACCACGTCAATTAATTCAAGTAGACAAAGGTTCATAAGTAGCTATGTGAAAAATGGAAGAGAATTGTCGATTAGTGAAGCAAAAAGATAGGTACTTCTGACGAAGCAAAAGGTGTGGGTAGCTATGAGAATGTTTCGGATTATCAATAAGAAATAGAAATCTGGGTTTGAGAACGGTGAAATAGATTTACTCTCCCATCTACAAAACGATGTCGTTTTCGAACCTTGTTTTCTGATAGTGAAATTGAGCTTTTCATCCTACAATGTCTACTGAAATTAAGTATTTTCTCCAATGTTGTTTTCAAAGCTTACTAGGGACTGCTAGGTGAGAGAACCGCTTGAAGAGAAATATCCATTGTGACTGTTTGTACCCAAACATATATGGGACTGGTTTGCTCATTATGTGTAATAATATCACTTTTATCTCTCTCCAAATGTCCCAAACCAACCGACATAAGCAGCTATCATTTGCAAAAAGAAAGTTTATATGTTAGACTTTCCATTTGTTAGCCATATAGCCCATATCCAGGCTCTTTATGTTTGCTTCATTGGTTAATCCTCCCTAATATATTATTACTTGCATCATAAAAGATTTTTGTATGGGTATCCAACTCACAAGCCAATTAACTATTCATGCCCACCCTTTCATTTTTATCTATTTATGCCCACCACGTTATCATCTACAAACTTAATTTATCCATTTTACCTCTCAATTAAAAAAATTCAAAAAAACCCTTTACCCACTCACCTTCTCTTATCTCCCCTACCCATGATAGAATCATTACCCTTTACCTCTCTCACCTTTTTAGAATCTCTCTCACTCTTAACCTCCACTAATTTAAAAAAGTTATATTCCCCTCCATCTTCCCTCATCCATTTTCCCTACTATTCTCGATCCACTTTCCTTCTATTTCTCATTTACACTCTTTCAAGCATTCCTCTCCTTTCACCAGAAACAATAGCATGAGTTAAGCAACCCACCTTTAGAAATAAAGTCGAAGTGATGGTGGCAAAGAAAAACACTGCCATTAAATCCAAATTGCCAACACCATTAACCCAGAAGAAGAAACCCACTGCGAAAAAAACCCATTTCCACAAAACCCATTGCGAAAAATAAACCCATTTCCACAAAACCCACCATGAATAAGAGAACCGCCAGCATGGTTTCAAATGTTGAGTCTGAACATCCATTACTCGGCAATAAACTGATCTCGAGAAACCCAAATAACAATCAACCAAGGATCCTAAGCAAGTACCCAGACCGATTGAATTCAAAGGTTAGGTTTGAAGACTTGGCTAATTTTTTTCACTTTTGTTGTTAGAATATAAATTAGCTACAATGTTGGCTTTTACAACATAGGATTGATAGATTTTAGGCCTATAAAATATCTCCACTAATCATTAGGGCTGTATGTTGCAAAATTTGGTTAAGAACAAAAAAGTTGTTCTTCCCCGCTCTTGCGAACACACACTGCCCTTGTCAAGGGTTGTTTTTGTTACCAAGGGCGAGGAAGAGCAGTAGAGTTTCTAGGCTTTGTCATATTTATCCTCACAATTGGTGACACACACTGCCCTCGTTGAGGGTGTATGTGCACCCAAAGGTAGGGAAAAGAGAAAGAGGCTAGGCCATCTATTCCTTATTCCCTGCTCTTGGCAACACACATTACCCTTGCTATGAGCGATGTGTTTCCCTAAGGGTGGTTAAGGTAAAATGAAAGCCATACCCTTAGTCTTCTTCCTCAGCCTAGTAATAGGGTGGTGTGATACCAAAGGTGGGGAACAAGGCAAAGAAGGCTTAGCCTGTTTGTCTTTTCACCACCATTAGGTGCACATACAGTCCTTTATTAGGGTGGTGTGTTTCTCTAAAGGGGAAGATGAAGTGGATTCCAGAGGCTCTGTCTTTTTTTACCCTGCCTGTGGTATAACACACTCCTATGTCAAAGGAAATTTGTTTTCCAAAATGTGGGGAAGAAGACTTAGATGCTAGGTGCTTGGGCCTCTTATTTGTCATCCAGATTGTTACTAATCCATTTCTTATGTCGCAGTATACTTCTCAACTGCAAAAGTGGCTGTTCATTGAGATTAGATGATGAAGCCCAAAATTTCATAATACATGAACCCAAATGATGCTATTGAGACAATCAAGGTAAAGCTTATCATGGAGTAGCTTCAAGAGTTCCACAAGACACACTTCAATCAATTTTCCAACCTCATAAAGCTTGTGAACCAAGGATAACTGATTAAGCTTTTTGGATTGTGTATGGTGGAATATGATGACAAGGAGGTCATGGAGTTCAACATTGATGGTACTAGTGCAAGTTTCACCGAAAGAGATTTTTCCCTTGTGATGGGGTTGAAGTTCATAATGTTTCGACATTTGAACTACAACATTGTTATTTGGAATATAAGAAGCCATCTTATCCTTACCAAATATATGAAAAATAACATATGGATTGATAAAGAGGAATTGGAAGATTAATTCAAGGAATACAACTGCAGAGATTACAAGGATGCAAATAAAATGGCGTTGTTGCATTTTCTGAACTTCATGCTCTTTGGACTCGAACGCAAATCCAAAATGGATGCGAGCTTCGTGACACTTGTCAAGGATATGGACAAGTTCAATAAGTATCCATAAGGAAACTAATATATAGGGAGATTGTCACTGCACTACACAGCCTGTTCAAGAATTTGTAAAGACGCTTTGTTATAGGAATATGGTGCTCCATATGTGCAGATCCTTAGGAAAGTAAACCGAAAGCCCTGCTACCAAGCCTACAGAACCAGTCTCGGAGATCTCTCTAGTATTCTTTAGAGAGGCTATTTTTAAGTGTGACTTGATTAAATGTTAATTAGTTCTTAATCGTATTAGGATTCTAATGTTTAGTACCAATTAGACTTTGATGTTTATGATCCTAGTTTTGAGTTGATTAATATTAAGGAGATAATAGAATAAATTGGTTGTATCATTTACTAGTGCCAAACTTAATGATTTAATTGGAAATTTTAGTACTTGTGATCACTTGCAAAACTAGTAATTTGAATTACTCTAAGCCGACAATCTTCCCATTGATTATTTCTTAAGTTTAATTTTAGTTTTCTTTCAATTGAATTTTGATAATTGTCAAAACCTCCCTTTTGTTAAATTTAGATTTAATTAATTTATTAGGATATAATTTAGGTTGAATACCAGTATAGTCCTTATGGGTTCTAGCAATTTGGTAACTTCGGTGATTAATTTTGGTGTAAGGCAACAACGCATCATCTGTGTACCACAATATATACCAAGTGTCTGTCTAGAGGCCCCCTGCATCTGAGGCACCTAAGGACAGAGGGGGAGAGAGAAAACTCATCTCAACCTTTTTGTACCCAAGAAGTGTTGAGACAGGATCCTCATCATCTCTACTTGCCGGTCGATCGAGCAAAAGATGCCAATAGATATGAATAGTGCGCGTAATCTCATCATACGCATATAACAGTGGTACTGAGCGGTATATCATTAATCACTTCTCAATTTAACTCAACCATATTATATCCATAGAAATCAAATCTTAAAAATTTTCTTTTCTAAGTCCACATAAAATAAGATAATTTTTCAAATCATAAACATTCTTTATTTACTAAATAGTTCAAACTTCTAAAATTGCACAAATGCCCCAAACCTATTTTAAATTTGATAAAGCCACAACTATTTTTGAAATTATAAATTTACCCATAATCTCTAAAGATAACAAAAAATGCCCATAAGCTTCATAAAATTCCAAATAACCCTCAAAATCACCAAATTCATATTTCATCCAAATAAATATGAAATTCCATCAAAAATCGTATATGCACTGGGCATAAAATCAAATATCGCATTGAATTGAATTTACACACTTTATATATTTAATAAGTGTAAATTTAAAAGCATGAAAGTCCATTTAAGTCAATCGAATTCAAATCAAGCATTGTAGCATATAATAATCCCAAACTATTTGAAAATAAATTGCAATCATAGATCAAATGCATGCTCCTTCTAGATCTCTAAACCAGCTTTCGATTGTGCCTGATTTCCAAACAATTTTTCGACTGTTCATAGCCAAAATTGGGTATTTTGGAATCTGGCAACTATCGATTCAAATTGAAGGTGTAGCAAGCTAGCCCATGACCTCTAGAATGTGTTAGGACTAGCAGTGAGCACCCACTCGCTACCGGTGAGCTCATCCAACTCTGAAAGGTTTAGCCAAAAAGGTAAAGATCGAATGGAAAGAAATCAGCCAAATCATAGCTCAATCTTGTTTCCAATAGGTTGCCCAAGGTCCAAAGGTGCTAGAGGGAAATATCTTTCACGCCAAAAGTCTTCCATTGAGCTTGCAAGAATCCATAGAGGTCTCAAGAATCGATGACAGGGCGTGTGGCAGCTCCAGTGGTCAATGATGGTCAGGCTTCACCAAGTGGAGGTCCTTTGGCATGAAAAATAATAATTGTGGTGTTGGTGAGTTCTCAAAGTCCACAAATCATAGTGTAAATTGGTGGAGGTGGTAGCCAATTACGGTGGTTTCTTGTGCTAAATTGCGTATGATCATGTATCTCATCGTACAAGCTTTCCAATGGTACCCAAGTGTATGTTCCAACTCATCCAGATGAGGTACCAAGCATATGTTCCAACTCATCCAGATGAGGTACCGAGCATATGTTCCAACTCATCCAGATGAGGGAGATTTGGATGTTTGAAGTTGGATTGGTGGTCAGGGCTGCAAAGTCACGATTTTAAGAGAAAATGAAGTGCTAGGGCTTATTTGATCATGGAGATGCCTTTGTTTTCATACATTGTGCCATATTTATAGACAACAGCATGTGCCAGGTGTCTCCACAATTTTTCAAATGATTTTTTTCTTCTTTTTGTGTTCAAACATACATAGAATGACAACATTTTATGTGTAAAATTTCACAAATTGACTCACACAAATAAAATAATATCATCTCATGTAATAAACTACTCAACAATTAAAGTTTGATAATTAGGTGAGTCGGCCTCAAGTCTCAAATGATCTGGAATAAAAAAAAACAAATACAATAAATTGTCAATAACTTAAAAATTACAACTCAAAAATTGATGTGCCACTAGGCTATGAACTAGAATTGACGGTCTCTAAACTGCGCCAGATAAAAATCAAAATAAAATTCCCCACATGAAAATTCAACATCAGGCTGGCTTCAGGTCAACGGGTCATTACAGATAGCCACAAAAAATTAGATTCGCCATGGAAGCATCTGGAGGATGTGGTTAAGTTTGATGCCATTATGAATAACAAACACCACATGGTATACCATAGATTCTTTGACCCTATTATGCCTTTTGTTGAATGGCTCATGTCCAATGTAAGTACAATACTACAATTCAATTTGTGTAAATTGATATATTTATATACATATATGTTTATCCCGAAAATGTACTATATTTTTATTTCTATTTGACTCTTCTGAAGTTCCAGGCATTTTTCCTTGCACATTCTCTAGTCCTCAAAGCTTTATTGTAGATAATATTGGCCTTGAGCTCCCTATATAAGCCTTCAATTAATTCTTTTGGTTTGAATTGACGTCGAGTAGTACTAAACTTTGATTGGAACATTTGTCCAATTACTAAACTGCTAACTTGTCGATGATAATGATGCATAAAGTCCAAATTGCAGGTGTGAGTCGAGACATCAACACATTGAACATCAAATTTCCCCGAGTCAGATTTTTTCACCTTGATCTCATAAGTATTCTTGATTGCATGAATACATAATTTCTTTTTCAGCTTTTCTTTACTTGCACACACGTTTGGTCTTTCTCTAATGTAATTGCAGAGCTTGATGAGGCAAGCTCAAAGGTGGGATTGGAGGAAGAGGGAAGCCATAAGTTGTAGGTGGAACCTCAGGGGCTTCGATTTACACAAGTAGACATTTAGAATATCTTTTGTCAACCTCAGAGGTAAAGCCATGTGGACTATCACCATGCATATTGTTATAAAAAAGACTTTCATGTTGAACATCATCATTATGTTCAACATTGTCATCATACGAAACATCATCCATGTCATTATCATCATATCCATTTCGATCATCATCATCACTATCATTGAGAAAATCATCACCGCATGGCACACCGTGCCTCTTCCACTATTGAAGAAAGTCATGATCAGGACTATCGGGAACATCATGCCTCTTCCACTGTTGAAGAAAGTCATGACGTATACGTTCATTATCAAAAACATTTGAACCTGGATCTTCATCGATTTCAGTTTTTGGCAAGTTCAAACTCAAATTTTTATCGGATTGAAATTCTGGTACTTGTCTTTCTAGCAAATGATTATTTGGAATTGACACTAGCATTATAGACACTTTCACTATTAGAGACTCGCGCATTTTTCGATGATTTCTTCATGGGGTAGGTTGTGTGAACAAAAAATGGTTGCTACCATCACCGGAAAAAAGGGTCCATGTATAGTTTTTGCTATATGCAAACTCCTAAAATGTGGCACATGAGGAATTACCACATACTAAACTCTGTCAAAATACAACAGAGACCTTTAGAAAGGTGGGTTAGTAATCAACGTTTCAATAAAGATTGTCACTTCTTTATGACTTCCGCAAGGACACAATGACACATTTGAAACATTAAGAGCGAAGAAAAATATCAAATTAATATCACAATCATGTGGGTCTAAACATAATGATTTATAAATTTCATCCTTCAAATCACATAGTGTAGATCTCTTTACTACGTATGTGGCTTTCAAATCACATGTCCTTCAGTTGTGATCCCATTCCCAACAACTTTTGCACTTAATTGTTGGGCCTCGTGTACTCCGTGCATTCTCTCTATCCATTGGATATTTTCTTCTTAATTCTTTTTGCCTTTCAATAGGTTTCTTATAGGAGGAGGATACACAGGATCAATTGAAGTCTTTATCCACATATTTTCTCCACTCAATGAAAATATTATAGGCTCAAAAGCCCTCATATATGTAGCCCTTCTATAACAACTATCAACGTAGTGAGCATGGTCTTTTTTCATGAATTAAAGGCAAGAAATAGCAGGTGAACATGAGATACCACATAATTGCCACTTTCTCCATGTACATTTACACTTTTTCATATTGACCACGTATCTATTTGGATAATCTTCAACCTCAAATATATCACCATAAGCCTATGTTGGCAAACTACTTTTACTGTCTACTTTCATATTCTTAATCTTCTTAAGAAGGAAAGGAAAAATCTCTTTATGATGTCATCTCATGAACTCCTTATTCACCCTCATCCGCACCATCAGTTTCTGCCTAAGTTCCACTAACATCAGAAAAATTCCTTTCTCCATCCTCTCCTAAATGTATGAATTAAATGAGTCATGCATATTGTTTGTCAATAAATCACATTTGATGTCATCCTTAAATGCATGTCGACACCAATGTTTTGTATCCAACTTCATTAACCATTCAGCTGCCTTTTTTTCAGCCTTTTTCAAATTATCCATCTTCATAATAAAATCAAGAGTATTGATTTCCATAGCAGCACTCCAAAAAAGATCTTTGAACTTCATTTCTCTATATAGCTTATTGAAGTTTGACTGTAGATGTCTCATACAAAACCTATGCTCTACATCTGGCATAAGTTGTTTAAGGGTAGGAGCTAGATCCTGCAATAAATAAAAAAATATACTAATTTATCTGCATACCCCATATCATCCTTGAAATATTGCCAAAATCACTTTTATGCATCCTTTTTTCAGCCTTAACTGCCGCATAAGCAATTTGAAACATATGCTTGTTTGGGTCCTTTCCAACAACTGTCAATTGTCCTCCATATCCGCTCTTTAGAAAATACCCATCTAAGCCAATGAAAGGACAGCAGCCAGTCATAAACCCCTCATTGCATAATGCTAAACAGAAATAAACCCTTTGGAAAACACTTCTTCCGGATTCTATGTTAATTTTCAGTTTACATGTACACCCTATATTTGTTCTCATAATCTTTGCACAATAATCCCACATTTTACTTTATTGGCCAGCCACATCACCTGCTACTCTTGCATTAGCATTTGCTATTGCTCTATTGATACCGTGATATACCAACAACAATGTCCATTTTCATTGATAAATCGCAAGTGCACAAATCAACAAGTAATAAAGTGGTTTTTAAAAGAAAACCGAATATCAATCCCACGAACAATAATATCTCTAGTAATGAAATTAAATTCTATTGTTAACCAAATCTATAAAGTAAAAGAAGAGTGATTGTTTGATTGGTTTTGTGTAACAAAGCAAGAATAAAATACAAAAGCAATTAAGAAAATAAAACAAGGCAGCAAAAGTAAATAAGCAAAGGTTTAAAAAAATATTGATGTAACAAGGATTATGACTTCACCACTATTAATCATATTTAGCCTTAATGCATGACAAATTCATTAGTTAACCTCTCTTAACCAAAACTTACCAAGAGTTAATCCCTCAATGCATCTTGATTTAGCAAGGTCAAGATAGTTTAATCATCCCCAAACTATCAAATTTAAGCCCTAAGACATGCAAACCCAATAAGGTGTCACTAGGCATGATAATATCCCTATCTACCATGTATTTCATTGCAAACAATACTATATCCCTTATCCCTAAGTGAATACAATATTAAATCAATCATTTTTCATGAAAGCATTACGAACAACAATGAAATATTAACTCTCAAAATGAATTAAAACCAAACATGCATTAAAAATTGAAAAGTGGTAATAGGGCTACATCATAATCCTTATAAAAGCTTAGCTATTGATGTTCTTAGAAATAGCCATCAATGAATCAAAACAAAAAAGATTATGAATAACAAAAAGATGAAAAAAAAGATAAAGCAAATCCAAGATCTTGTGGCTGCTGAATTTTCTTCAATTGCTTCTTCAAATATGCTTCAAAACCAAGGTTGAATCCTCCAAACGTGCTGGCCAAATTCTCCCTTTTCTAAACCCTTGATGTAGCCGAGATTCCTGTTAAGGTATATTTTAGATTAACTCGCAAGTGCATGAATCAACAAGTAATAAAGTGGATTTCTAAGAGAATTCTGATATCGATCTGACGATGAATAATATCTCTAATTAAGAATTTTAAATCAATTGTAAATTAAACTTAAAGAGAGTTGTTTGAATTATTGTTGTTCAGTAACCAAGCATGAATTAAAAGATAAGCAATAAAAAAATTAAAGAAGGTAGCAAGTAAAAATTCAAAGATTTTAAGAGAACAAGGATTATGACTTCACCACTATTACTCATTTTTAGCCCTAATGCATTATAGATTCATAGGTTAACCCCCCTTTAACCACAAATGACTAGAAGTTGATTTCTCAATGCATTCTAATCTAGCAAGCACAAGGTATTTAATTATTTATAATCTACATACCGAAATTTAAGCCCTAAGACATGCAAACCCAATAAGATCTTGTTAAAGTTGTCACTAAGGCATGCAATATTTCTATAACCATTTCATTGCTCATTCATACTTATATCCCTTATTTCTAAGCCAATATAAATGCTTTATCAATCCACCGTTTCATGGAAGCATTAAGAACTACAATGAAATATTAACCTTAAACATTAATCAAATTTAAATATGCATTAAACACTAAATAGTTATACAATGGTTACATCATAATCCTCATAGAAAATTAGCTACACATGATCTTAGAATTATCCATCAAATAATTAAAAGACAACATAGAATAAATAACAAAGAGATTAAGAGTAAAGAGATCAAATCCAAAGTTGATGGATGTTGTGGTATATTTTAGATCAACTTGCAAGTGTACGAATCAACAAGTAATAAAGTGTGGTTTTTGTTTCAAGAAAACCTGTATCGATCCCACGAGGAATAATGTCTCTAGTGATGAAATTAAATAAATTGCAAATTAAACTTAGAAAATTAAAAGAGAGTTTGTTTGATTGTTGTGTGTATCCAAGCATGAGTTTAAAAGCAAAGCAATATTGAAAACAAGAACAAGGCAGCAAGTACGATTTCACAGATTTTAAGAAACAAGGATTATGATTTCACCACTAATACTCCTATTTAGCCCTAATGCATTGTAGATTCATAGGTTAACCCCCCTTTAACCACATATGACTAGAAGTTGATTTCTCAATGCATTCTAATCTAGCAAGCACAACGTGTTTAATTACTTCTAATCTAAACACAGAAATTTAAGCCCTAAGACATGCAAACCCAATAAGATCTTGTTAAAGTTGTCACTAAGGCATGCAATATTTCTATAAATATGTATTTTATTGCCCATCCATATTTATACTCCTTATTTCTAAGCCAATATAAATACTTAATCAATCCACCTCATGGAAGCATTAAAACCTACAATAAAATATTAACCTTAAACATGAATCAAACTAAATATGCATTAAAAACTAAATACTTGTAATAGGATTACATCACAATCCTCATAGAAAAGTTAGTTACACATGATTTCTAAATTATCTATCAAACAATAAAGAAATATCATTGATTAAATAGCAAGAAAATAAAGAGAAAAGGAATCAAATCCAATAGTTGATGGCTGCTGGAATTTATTCTTCAATCTTCAATCCTTGGCAACCAAACTATGATCAAAGTAGCAAGCTTGACTCCTCCAATGGCTGGCCGAATCTTTCTTGTACTTTGTTTTGTGTAGCACAACTTTACTATGAATTAACTAACAAAAACTGAATAAAACCTAAGAGAAAGCTTTGCTGCTGTGAGGAAGAAAGAAGAATAAGACTTGTAAAAAAAACATCCAGCCATGAGGGCTGGTGGAGAATGCATGGTATTTATAGGGAATGTTTAGGAGATGTTAAACCCTAAAACCATTCTAAAACCTAGAGAATGTAGGAGATAATATGTAAACTCAATCTCCAACTCCTATCTTCCATAGTATGGCCGGCCACCTCAAAGTTAAGGATGTATTTGTGTCTCATGTTCACACTAGGGATAGAGATACTTTCCTTATCTTGTTAGGAATCAAATTAATATGCAACTCCAATTCCTTTTAGTCTAGATATTATTCCAATTAATATATGATGTGGCAATTTCGGAAACATGGCTGATGTGTGGTGACATGGCAGTCCAATCACAATGTTAGTTCTAGTAAGCATAAAACTTTTCTTTTTTATCTTCAATGACCGTCAGGCAGATTCCAAGTACACTTTGGGTGACCAAATGAACTCTGAATCCAGTGATTTTTGTTGTAAATGTTAGGTCCGTGTCTTAGCTTTCTAGGTATATATTGATCGTACAATTTGGACATCAAGAAGATACTCAAATCCTCATTTTCCCAAGATAGTATAAATCTGCCGCAACTGATAAATTTGTAAATAAAACTAGCACTGATTGGCCAAATCATTTGCAATGAAACTTTGCAGCATTGAATAATATTGAATCAGGAATCATTAGAAACAAGAATCGCACAAAAATTCTAAGTGTGGCTCCAGATATGATTTTCTCAGTAAAAGTTGCATAGAAATACGGTAATTCCAGCCTTTGTCTTTCTTTTACTAAAAAATAGAAAAATACAGTTTTTAAGTATTTTTCATCAACAATTAATCATAAATTATCTTAAATTCAATATCAAAAGTGGCATAAAAACATTAACATTTTATGCCTATCAATGACTGGAGGAATTTGTTCTTCAATCTTCTCCTCTTGGCTTCTCCAAAATATGATCAAAGGTCACAACATTGACTCCTCCAAGGCTGGCCGAATTCTCCTTGAACTTTGCTTTGTGTATCACAACTTTTCTATGATAAAAACTCTTAAGAACTGAACATAAAACCTAAGAAAAACTGTTGTTTCCTTGAGAATGGGGAAAAGAAAAGAGAGAGGGGTGCGACTGTGAGAGGGTTATGAAAGAGTTGCAGCAGTGAAGGCTAGTAGTGAATTGTTTGTGTGAAATAATGATTTTTACTCTCAAGGTAGCAATGTATTTATAGGAAGGGTTTAGGAGACGTTTAACCCTAAAGTCCTTCTAAAACTTAGAGAATATAGGAGATAATATGTATACATGATCTCAAACTCCCATAATTCCCTAGCATGGCCGGCCACCTTAAGAGTACAAGTGTATTTTGTGTCTCATGTTCACACTAGGTTTAAATAAACATTCCTTATCTTCTTAGGAATCAAATTTGTATTTAACTCTAAGTCCTTTTATTCTAAATATTATTCCAATTAGTATACTTAGAATAAACTGACCTCCCATGTGGCATATGATGTAGAATATTTCATACACATGGCTGGAGTGTGATGACATGGCAATCCAATCATCAATATCATCCTAGTAAGCCAAAATACTTTCTTTTTATAACTCCAATGACCGTCAGACAAATTACAAGTACCTTTTAGGTGACCAAATGGACTCAGAATTCATTAATTATGATTGTAAAACTCAGGTCTATGTCTTAGCTTGCCAGGAATATCTTGTTTGCACAAATCGAACATCGAGAAGACACTCAAATTCTAATTTCCCCGAGATGGTGTAAATCTGCCGCACCTGTTGGAAATATTGATTTTGTAAATCAAACTAGTACTAATTGGCTGAACCAATTGCAATGAATCTTTACAAAAATGAAGCCTAGTGAATCATGAATCATTTTCAACTATAATCGCATAGAACCTCAAAGCGCAGCTCCAGATATGATTTTATGAGTAAAGATTGCGCAAAAATACAGTAATTCCACCTTTAGTCTTTCTTTTACTGAAAAATAGAAAAATACAATAATTAAGTACTTTTCATTAACAATTAATTATAAAACTAGCTAAAATTCAATATAAAAAGTGGCATAAAAACATTAACATTTTATGCCTATCAATTCCCTTGCTATAAACTTCTAAAATTGTGCCTAAAATAATCTAAAAGAAAACTGAAAATAATGTAAAAGACTTGATACTCCAAACCTCGTTTAAAGCTCCAAGGTGTAGGGTATTTATAGGAAAATATTATTAGTTGAGCTAAGAAAGACTCTAGAATTAAAATCTTACCATAAGTCTAATTTTCCAAGATAATAGGAGATAAAATATAAAATAAAAATCTCTTATCATCTCTCATATGGCCAGCCCTATGGGGTTAAATAGGTCATTGGTGCCCTCAAAAGGATGTCACATTCCCATTTAGATAAAAAAGCAATCCATATCACTTTAGGAATTCCATCTTTTTCCAACTCTAATTCCTTCTCTAATTAATATTATTCGAATAATCTAGACTTTCCAAGTTGCATGTGATGTGGAAATAATAACACACCTGGCTAACGAGTAATGATGTGGCAACCCCCAATCATCTATGCATAGGTGGCATCCTAGTTGGCAAAGACACTTCCCTTCATATCTTCAATGTTTGTCAAGAAGATTCTAAGTACACTTTAGATCGCCAAATGAACTCCGAATTTATTGATTCTAGTTTCAAACATTAGATATATTTCTTAGCTTTCTATTCATATCTTGATCGCACAAAATGGACACTGGGAAGGTATTTAAATATCAATTTTTCCAAAATAGTATAAGTCTATAGCAACTGCTAAAAATGTTCATCTTCAAAATCAAACTGGTACTGATTGGCTGATCCAATTGCAATTAAACTTTACATAATTTAACCTTGATTAATCATGAATCATTAGAAACTAGAATCGCACATAAATTTCTTGTGTAACTCCATCTATGATTTATTCAATAAATATTACACAGAAAATACTGCAATTTTCAGCATTTGTCTTTCATTCTCTAAAAATAGTAAAACACAACAATTTAGTATTTTTCATTAACAATTAACTCAAAACTAGTTAAAATCCAAAATAAAATATGGCACAAAAATAGTAACTTTTTATGCCTATCATTCATCTTTGCTTGAAGTCTATTAGTTTCATTTTCAGATTTCTTCTAAAATCATTAAAATATTTCTTGAACAGCTATTATGAATTCACCAACCTATTATACATTCAGTGTCCTACTACATGTGTGCTTCTTATTCAAGGTCTTCACTTGAAACATTTTTTGGCCTTGAATATTAGAAGCGTGCAGTTTCCAAGGGCAGTCCTCATCATAAACTGTTGTCACCCTCCAAGATGCACTTTTAATAAACTTAATACTCTAACATCCTTTCAAATCATACGTCTTTGCGTATTCCTTAAACTCTTTACGATTAGAAAATTTCATTCCCATTTCTAATTCCAAATTTTTCTCCCATTATACTATATTTAAGCACTGACCATTAACCTGCATCTTCGTCGTCATCAAAACTTTCCAAGCTCACAAGCTAGTCAGAGTCCAGGTTAATATCGTTCACACATCACACTCAAATGCCCCTACAATCTCATTCGTATATGCTTTTGCAAGTCCTTCATTCTCTACCAAAACAGACCACCAACACCATGACTACCAAGCTCTTCATCCACAAGCCTGCCAAATAACTAGTCATCATCCTCATCTTCCCCATATTGACATCATGCAATTCAACACTTCTTGATCTATCACTTTCTTCTCCCTCGTCCCTATAACGTACGTTCCCCACACAATGGCTACTTAAGGCTTCATCATCCACTGCATGAACCACTGGATCTCTTAGAGGTTCAACGGGTGGTCCATCCCCAGGTTCATAATCAGAAAACTCCTCTATATCAACCAACAAAGTATTTATATCGGGATGTTCAACATATACATCAATAACCCTAAATCTACTACCCAATTCAGCGAGCTGCAATGTATCACAGTCAACTTATAAGGGCTTTAACCCAAAGTCCAAAACAGTACTAGAAAATAAATACCACAAACTCTTATACCCATTGTACCCAACTCTGTCAACATATCTTTCAAATAAATTATACTAATTTTGTCACTATTACTATTGTCAAATTGAGACAACTTACCCCCACATAATTCCTAAAGGGTCCATTCTCAAAGTGAACATCATGTCACATTTGGATTGTAAAACCCATAACTCTATATATCAACACACATAGAGACAACAATTTAAGTAAACAATTTTTAAATTCCAACACACACTGAGAAAGGGGCAAGAATTTAAATAAACAAAATTTAACTAACAATCATAAATCACATAAAGCAAGAATTTAAATACACAAAATTTAACTAACTAACAATCATAAATCACAAAATGTATACTTTAAATATACATAACTTGTCCTTGTATAGTTGGACACATGTTTAACTAACATAATACACAATTACATATATGTTGTTTTCACAGGTTGTTAACAAATATATATACAATAACCAATAAAGCAAATATTTTATAAACACAAAGTAGCAAAAGTAACAATCTAAATGGATTGTCTTAATAGTTTATAACAATTAATCAACAAAAGGCAGCAAACACAAAGCACCAAAACCACACACCAAAATCACAGAGCTAACACCATTACCAATACCTTTACAAAAAATAAAAAATAAAAAAACCAGACTAGTCAACATTAGAATCTTTATACTCAAATTAATTTTGACCAGACAAACAAACAACACACATTTACTCTTAAAAAGATAAAAAAAAAAAAAACTAAGGTGTGAAAAATCCAATATGTATAAACGGGACCCTACATTGACAATGACCATAAAAGCACCACTATGCATAGAAAAAGTGTCAACCACACACCGAGAAAGACAATACCGATGTGATCCACCCACTCATATAAAAGATTCTAAATATTAATCTTGGTATAACGTTTACCGATACAAAAGCCAATTACCATACCTTTTCTAAGAGCAAAAACACACACTTTCTCTTTGCCCACCAATATTCTCATAAATTGCAATTTATAGGTTGCGATTTAAGTGTTCACTCCACTTCATCAACTACGGTAATAGCGGATCCTAGAATCCAATAATTTTTTCAAGAATTTCAAAGGTTTAATATAGCGTTTCAGGTTTCACAAGTTCTCTCAACCTCTCCTCTCGATTTTTAGATGCAAAACGTTGATAACAAAGACCTAACACTTGATTTTTTGATGCAATTACAATTAAACACAATGTTGTATATCTATTAAAAGTCCTAATAGAAACGGAGTGAAACAACGCCGTTTGAATCATAAGATTTTCTTTTTTTCAATTCGGCAAATAGGTTATAAAACATAAAACATAATTTGAGGGTGGGACAAAATGTGCTATATTTGATAGTGTTGGACCACATTGCAATTTTAAAAAATTGTGAAGGTATTAAAATGCACAAATTAATTTTAGAGCCCCTAAAATGCATAAAGTGAATAATAAAGAGTACTGACGTGCATTTAGCTCTTTTTTTTTTATTTTTTTTAGGGCAAATGAAATAAATATAAGGTTTAAATGCACTTTAGTACCCTCTAATATTGAATTTGTTCACATAGAGGTCTCTACAATTAATTTGTGCAATCAATACATTTTAAATTGAAAAAAGTTGTACTTTTATCTAATTTAAGTCCAATTTAGTTAAAATTTATAAATTTCATCAACTTAGAAGTTACATGGATAACACGTGATCGTCAAAATTGATTTCTTCATTTTTTATTGTACGAAAAATTAAAAAACATGAAAGAAAATTTGAAATTCATTTATGGCTTTTTTTCTCTTCTTTATTTTTTATTTTTAGTTTTTGGTACAATTAAAAATGAAAAAACCAATTTTAAAAGTAACTTGTTATGCACGTGATCTTTAAGTTGACGGAATTCATCAATTTTAACTAAATTGGACAAAAATGCAACTTTTTTCAATTTGGAAGATATCAATTGAACAAATTAATTGTACAGACCCCTATGTGAACAAATTCAATTTTAGAAAGTACTAAAGTGCATTTAGACCTAAATATAAACTTAAGCCACATATTGGCTTAGTATAGATAAATAAAAAAATAAAAATTTAGTGGGTGTATTCAATTAGAACTTTAAAAGACTTTTGCAGAATTTTTTCAACTTACCAAATTTGGTAGAATTTAATAGATTTTATAGACTTTTGTAGAGTTTATTAAAGTATAATTAACTTTGAATGAATGACTTTTATAAATTTCTTTTAAATAACTTTTATAAACATTTTTAAATAACTTTTATAAATTTATTTTTAATGGCTCTAATAAACTTTGAACAACTTTCATGTTCAACTTTTATATTGTTTCACATAACGAAGGATGAAAATATTGGTATTGACGGAAATATCAAAAGTTCAAAATACAGAAATATCGATGAAAATATCGATATCGATAAAAATACAAAAGAAATGACAGAATTTTTTAATGAAACTTCAGGATATGCCTATTTATTAGATACTTTTATCAATTTAACTATAAATATTGAAAAAATATTGAGTGGAAATCATATTTATTATAATTAAGAGATTTATAGTACTTGATGACATTCCATAACCATCCATTAAATATGGGTTATATTCACTTTCAATCCTCATTGATGTAAAATTAGTAGAAAAAGATTCATCTTCTTGTTGTGATATTCCTATTGTACATCTTTCTCTAAACGTATAATTTTTCCCTATAGCACCAATTCCTGGCCCACATTCTCTGCTTCTATGATCCTTATCTTGAGTTGCATAAGTGTAATATTCTTCACCAGTGAATGGACTAATCTCTGTTGCATTTGTGACTTTCTTTCTTAACCACTTCTAACTTCACCAGTGCGTCTATTGATATCAATAGTTTGAAATTCTGAACCTGTACTTTTGGAAGGGGCCAAAGCACTAGAATTTCTAGTTGGCAATTTCATAAGGTTTTCAAAAGAATCAGCATTACTAGAGTCTACTTCTTCAGCAATTTACATGAGCAATTATATTGGTAAAAAAATGATGGCAACATAAAAAAATATAATTTTATAATTGTAGATAATTTATGGGATAAATTATATCTTATATGATTAGATGAGGTGAGTTTTAATCTTTTAATCAAATAATTTTTTAATTTGTTGAAAATTTATGCCCAAACAATCTCATTCTTTTTTAAATTATAACTATTTTTTTTATTTTAAAATTGTAATTATTGTTTTACATTTTTTTAATTGTTTCAATTTCGCTTTCAAAATTCAATTTGCATAATTATATGACATTAGTTAAAATGTATCATTAATAAATAATTATAATTTTAAAAAACACTTAAATATTTTATAAAAATGTATTATATCTTTAAAATTTAATAATTTAAATTTCCATAATTTCCTTGGAAATTATGGAAATTTTGACTAGATTGTGAAGCAATTACCATGGAAATTTCCATAATTTCATAGTAACATAATTATATTTTATTTTTGAGTATTTGAAAATATATTAGATATTCTATTTTTCAAGCCAAATCACAAATTTATTTCACTTTGATATATTTATATATTAAGAAATTAAATGTTGCATTTTTATAAATAAAAGAATAAAAATAAAAATTATTATTAATTATTAGCAAATATAGTAAAGAGAAGAAGAGAGATGAAGAGGAAAGAGTTTCAAATGTATAGTATAAAATTTAATTGGAAGCATTTAAAAATTTTAAAAATCTACAAATATTTTAAAAAAGAGTATGAGACTTTTTGGGAGCATTATATTTTTATTTTTGACTAAAAAATTTACAAAAGTCTATAATTTATAAAAATCTTTAAAAATCATCGACAAATTAAATATTTCATGACTTTATAGACTTTAAAAAAGTCTTAATTGAATACTTCAAAACATTTATAGACTTTTTTAAAATTTTAAAAGTCCAAATTGAATACACTTAAACATTTTAATTTCACAATTTTTTTTAAAATCTTGATTAAATATACTTCTATCTTTTTAATTATATTATCACTGCTATCTTTTTAATTAAAATCTGGTGGGGGCCCTTTCTTAATTATTAGGCTCTAAATTATCAACTTACCAAAAAATAAAGGCTCTAAATTATCATTGCACCAACTCCTAGAATACTCAAAATGATATCTAAAATTGCTTTCCAAATCGTGCTTAGTTATTTTTGAATTATCGAGAAAATTACATTTACAATTTTTGTACACGATGCTAACTAAAATAAAAGTTAGCAAGATAATGCTCATTGGTCAAACTAGGTAATTCTTGGCTGTTTATTTACTGCATATTTAAATACTATGTCAACGGTAACAAATAAATATATGCTTGCTATCCACTTCCGTTACTCATCAGTATTTTCACGAAATAGGGTTTTTTTGTTTTCCTTTGATTCCTGATTTCTTGTTATCATTAGTTTTTGGATAATTATGCAGTTCTTATATATATTTATTGACGCAAAGTTATATTTGTTTATGCTCTTTTAATAACGACTGAACAAACTTTCCCTTTCAGTTATTTACTTATTTTTAAGGATGTGTAATTTGTTGAAACAAAACTTAGAAAGCAGGGGCAAGTAGCTGCTTGCTTTATTTATTAAATTTTGAGTCCTATAATGCTAATGCTATGTCAATTTTGTGTTTTTTCAAAAGCCAACTCTTCTGTCGCTTTCTTCTATTCTCTGCGGTAATTATGTGCGCCATTTTTTTTTCTTTTTATTCGTTTGTTAATTTTTCAGTCCTATAATGCTGATGCTATGTCAATTTTGTGTTTTTTCAAAAGCCAACTCTGCTGTCGCTTTCTTCTATTATCTGCGGTTATTATGTGTTTTTTTTCTTCTTTTTTAGCCAATTTAATTCTATTAACTACTTTTTTTTTGTGAATGAATTATATTAACTTGGGTTGCCCATTTTGACTTACAACATTTGACATCAAAATGTATAAAAATTAATCACTATTGAAAATATCATTTCATGAGTGGTTACGTGGGATGGTGATTCACATTGGTACTTACTACTAGTTATTTGAATATAAACTAATATGGCGGTCGTAATACATTAAATAAATAATAATATTTTAATATTAGGGTACTAATCATTAATAACCTCTACTTACCTAATGGTGATTGTATGAATTTTAATTTATTATGGGAGACCTTTTTTTTTACAAAAAAAAAAAAATGCACGGGAGACCTAATTAACGATTATTTTTCTCATTTCCAAATAAAAAAGGGAAAAAAAGGGGTAACTAAATGTAAATATATGTTTTAGGTGATTTTTTTTTTTTTTTTTTTTATAACAATCACTACTACAGAAAGAGATCATATACAATATTCTTTAATTCTATATAAATGTCAGTGTCCGGAGATCACTGACGTTGATCTACTAAAATGACGGTTATTAACTTTGGGAACGATGAAAATGACGATCCGTTGCAAAAACAAAACATAAACAACGGTTTAAAAATGACCCGTTGTTGTTGCTGTAGGTTATAAACGACGGTTCCCGTCCTTTGGGAACCGTTGTTTATAATGCCCCAAGACACGTGGATGCTACGTGTCTTGGTTGTTTACTATAGACGATGGTTCCTTTCAGAATCGTTGTATTTAGCTATATTATAAATGACAGTTCCCCAATGGAACCGTTGTTTATAACACCCAGATATGTGGCATCCACGTGTTTGTCACGTGTCATCATCATGGTGTATATATGATGGTTCAAATTGAAACTGTAATTTTTGTTCTATATTATAAACGACAGTTCCACACTGGAGCCATCGTTTATAATGCTTGGCAATTAAAGACGTCGGTTTTGATGTGAACCGACATGTTTGTTTGTAATGCCTGGCACGGATTGTCCCCCTGCTGGGTGAAAAAGAAAAAGTAAATAAAAAAAATATAACAAAAACGAACAGGTCCAGGTCTAGGCCCGTCGTTTTTACTTAAACGACATCCTATAGTAGCCGTGAGTAAAAACGACGGGCCTGAACCTGGGCCTGTCGTTTTTAGTTGAAAAGGCGTTGTTTTACGCTTTGTACGTTGAGTAAAAAAGACGGGCATGGCTCTGGACCGTCGTTTTTGCTTAAACGGCGTCGTTTTGGCTCCATGTTTTGTTCATTAAATGCTTCTTCACACCTCTTCTCTGTCATTTTCCCCCATTTATCCATAAACCCTAAGCCTCGAACTTTTGCCGCTGTTTGCTCCTCTTCTCCATTGTGGTCGGATTGCTGCTTCATTTCACGGCATAATATTATATTTTCAACCCAATGACTTTAAGGTGAGTACTTGGCAATCTTGAATAATTTTTTTTTTACCATTTCAAATGTTTGAACCAGTGAAAATTCAACTTGTGCGCGTGAAAATATTTGAACCCGTTTTAAATGTTAGAACCGTGAAAATTTATTATTTTGTGCTCGAAATGTATGTTGAATATTGAATATGTTGTGCTTGAAAACTTGTTTGAATATATTTTGTTATTGTGCTCGAAAAATGTATTATTGTGCTAAAAAATATTGAATATATTGAAATAATGTAGTTGAAAATGTTGTGCTCGAAAATGTAATATGTTGTGCTTGGAAAATATTGAATATATGAAAAAATGCATTATTGTGCTCGAAAATGTAATATATAGCCGAAGGGTTTTGTGTAATATGTATGAATATATTGAAATTATTGTGTAAATGTATGACACTATTAGTTTAGTGTAATTAGTAATTATGTATGAGAGTTTTGTAATTAATATTGTTGTGTAATTAGTAATGTTATTTTAATTAGAATTATTTACAATTTTGTATAATTTAATATAACAAATTAATTATTTACTGTTTTTTTATTAGTTATTATTTTTTGAATTGAAAACATATTTTAATTAAAATTTTATTAAAAATAAATATATTTAATATATAAAAGCCGAATATATATATATTATAAACGATAGACCACGTGGAACCATCATTTATACACTTATTTATAAACGACGGTTTGAGCATGGTCAAGTGGAAAATTTAAATACATAAACGACGGGCCATTGCACGAACCGTCGTTTATAATAAGTGTATAAACGACGGTTCTAGGTTAAAAACCATCGTTTTTAACTTGCCACGTGGACCTCTATATACGTCGGTTTGTAGTTGCGGCCTGTTGTTGATAATTTTGCCTCCGTGGCATCCAGATGGCTTCAGCAATGTTAAAAACAATAGTGTGGTCTATCGTATTAAACATTTAGACGTCGGTTTTTAACCATCATATTTGTTTGTGACTATATACGATGCCTCTTTTTACGACGGTTTGAGTCTGTTGTATTAAACACTTAAAATGTCAGGTAAAACACCGACGTTTTTTACCCTCTTTTCTAGTGGTGAATATTTATTATGTCTATTCTATTTAGGTGCTCTTCAAGAGGTTTTAACCTTTAAAACTTTTCAAAAATGTATTATATATGTTACCCCAGCCTTTTCATGATAATTTAACTAAGGTTCATACAATAGAATGCTATTAAATATATGTTGCTTACAAATTTGGATTGATAAAACTGACATGCTCGTTGATCACACAAATCAATGTGAATTTTGATGTAATAACAAATGAGAGAAAGATTTGATAGAAAAGGTCACTTTCATAGTTTGGCCACGAATACAACATTATGCTTTTAGAACGAGAGATATCAAATTTATTAACTAAATTTTTAATATCCAATATAATACTATTTCATTGAATTTATTTGTAAGGTAAATAAAACATCATTAGATATAAAAAATTTGATTGCAATTGAAACATTAAAATTTCAATTGCATACACCCTAAGCATTTTTACTAGTTTTTTAACCCATCTCCCTCCCTTCAGTGTGCCACATTGCCCTACTTAAGGGAGGCTTATGAAGACGTAAAAAAGTGCCTCAAACCACCATTAGCATTGGTTGGTGTGTGAAAATGTTGGTCGGTGTGTGTAATTTATGGGCAGGATTCACACTGCCCAACTAGCTAGGACCACACTGACCTTACGTTTAGTGTGGCATAACTTATGGCAGTGTGAACCCCTACATGCACAGCCAATATTTGCACACGCCATCCAACATTTATACACACTGTCCAAAAATTGCACACACCAATAAAATTTAGACACATGTAGCATTGAAACATATTAATATACACTTTAACAATATTATTATAACAAAAATAATCAAATTACATTGATGGGTGTTAGAATTGGATTTGATGTTGTTAAAAACTTTAAAAAAGCTTGAAAATGGAGTATAAAGCTTGAATAGTTTGAATTGTTAACCTGTTTTTTTTATAGTGTACATATTAATATACACTATGCTTGAAATAATCAATTAATCTGTTTTTCTCCTGTTAACTTGCACAACAAAAAGAAAAGTGATTAATGTTATTGAGCAGTTAACAAACTAAGTTGACAGGACTCTTTTTTTTTTTTGGTAAAATAAGTTCATAAGACTTTTATGTATTAGGAACACTTTAATTTATATCAAAAATTTGGCAACCCACCAAAAATAATAAATGCAAATTTTTTTAAACCCAGTTTTCTGGCAAAGAAGAAGCCAAAGACGCCCACACAAATCAACAAAAGCACAAGAAAGAAAAATCTCAATCTCTGTGTCGTAAGCAATAATGCAAGCAAATAATTTCAACCTATAGGCTTTGGTATAAATATCACCAATTTGTTAACCACACCCTTATCCAATATTACTAGTCACTAAAAATCTAAAACTGCTCCATATTCACAGAAATATAAAATGGCTGCTGCAGAGTCCAAGTGTATTCCGAAGGTGGAACTGAGCTCCGCTGTCGGCCACGGGAACATGCAGGTTCTTGGATTTGGCACGGCTTCGGATAGATCAGGCTCAACCCTTTTGAAAACTGCAGCCTTGGAGGCCATCAAGCTTGGTTACCGCCACTTTGACACAGCTTTTTTATATGGGTCAGAACAGGCACTTGGGGAAGCCATAGCAGAAGCTCTCAAACTTGGCCTTGTGGGTTCTCGGGACGAGCTCTTTATCACTTCCAAGCTCTGGTGCACTGATGCTCATCCTCACCTTGTTATCCCTGCTCTGCAAAAATCTCTTCAGTGAGACATAAACATACATTTGCTTTTCAAAGTTGCTATATATATATATATTTTTTTTTATTTCTTTCAAAGGTTTTGAAATTATATGAGAGTTGGTATTTGGAACATTGCAGGGATCTTAATTTGGAGTATTTGGACCTCTATCTTGTTCACTAGCCCATCAGTGTCCAATCAGGAAAAGGAAAATTCCCCATAAAAGAGGAGGATATTGTGCCAAAGGACTACAACTCTGTTTGGGCAGCTATGGAGGAAAGCCAGAGACTTGGACTTACCAGGTCCATTAGAGTCAGCAATTTCTCTACCAAGAAGCTCCAAATTTTGCTCTCATTGGCCACAATCCCACCTGCTGTGAATCAAGTTAATTAATCCATTTTTCTTTTCAACTTCATTTGCAAAATTAATTATATATACATTTCTTTCTAGTTCTATAATAAATTGAATTACATTGTTCTTAGGTGGAAATGAACCCAGTGTGGCAACAGAAGAAGCATATAGAGTTCTGCAAGGCCAACAGTATCTTAGTGACTGCTTACTCTCCTTTGGGAGCGAAAGGCACACCATGGGGATCCAATCATGTTATGGACAACCAAGTTCTCAAGGACATTGCGTTGGCTCGAGGCAAATCGGTTGGTCAGGTTCTTAACAATTTCATTATGTTTCATTCTTCTTTTTTGAATCTTGAAATTTCCCTAGTAATTAATTAGAACTAATTCAGAAATTGAGTTTAACAGAGGACGATGTGTACTTTTGGTTTGGCAGGTTTCTCTTAGATGGATATTGTTTGGACCATATATTAATTTTTAAGAAAATTAATATTTATTTAAGCTTGATTTTGGAATAGCTTTGTCCCATATCATTTGGAGGTGAAAATGCTTTGAAAATGACAAAGTATAAATGTTTGGTTTGAAAGAATAAATTTGGCATCAGTCCCACATCGGAAGCGCAAGGAGTTAGTGAGCCACATTCTCCTATATAAATAGAGGCTTCACCAACTTTGAGAAAAGACTCGCGCATCCACACACACCAGAAAACATAGACTACTTAGTTTATTCTCGATAGAATTTACTTCGAGTAGTCAACTGTTTTAGTTGAAAATTTTAATTAAAAGTCCTTTGATCTGAAAGGCAATCTGTAACCTTTAATTATTTTGTTCTCAATAATTAATACAATCGTTTGATTTAAGTCTGATATTAATTGGCGCACATTTTATTTATTTCTTTGGACTGTTATAGGTTCGAAGTGGCACACTCGCACACTTGAGACGACTGATTGTTGAGTTTTACACCAACATATCTTTTGGCACGCCCAGTGGGACAAATTTTTTCGACTGAGAAAATGGTGTAGACTCATTCCAAGAATCAGGAATCCGACAACCATGGCGGCATTAGCAGCCGAAACGTGTCAGATGAGGATGGAATTGAAATGGAAGATGGCAAGGCTCCGGACACGACAGAGATGTCTACTTATGATTTGATCCACGAGCTGTCCTGGAAGATGGAGGCATACCAGGAGACCCAGCAGCAAACGTTGCAAGGAATCTTGGAATTGTTGCGCCAGCAGATGCAGACAACCCAAGCTGCGTCGAATGGCGCAAGGTCAACTAACGACCATGAGGAACAACAAGTGCAGGCCTTTCAGGCCGTACCCAATGGCAACACGCCAAGGACTGAGGCACCAGCCTTTCAGGCCGGGTCCAGTGGAAACGATGTAAGGGTTATGCCTGAACGGCAAGTCCAACCTCACATTCCCCCACCAGCAAGGAACAATGTTCCTGCCGGGGGGCATGCTGATAACCAAGGCCAGACCGTGAGGGATGGTCGGGAAGAACATTTGACACAAGCTTTTCAGACTGTACCCAACGTACATGGAAGGAGAGCGAATGTTCCGACATATGGAAACCTGCCGGCTCGGAACCAAGTTCTTGGAGAGGGGCATACGGAGCATTTTGGACAAAACTACAGGAATGGACATTATGATGCCCATGCTTATCAAGCAGACTTCCACGCCCCAGCGTGGAGGAATGGACCGAACTGGATGAACCACGGCCAAGGCATAGACCGGGAAGCCGTAGAGACCATCATCCAAGAGATGATGGGTCCTGCATTCAGACGGACCGGACGCCAGTCCTATAGGAGGCCGTACCCCTACATTTTTGACCGGATTGAATTTCTTAGGGGATTCAGGTTTCCTGACTTCACCCTATTTTCTGGTGAGGAAAGACAATCCACCTTGGAGCACATAGGCCATTTCACTATCCAATGCGGAGAAGCAGCGGCCAATGATTTCCTAAAGCTGCGACTATTTGCTAACTCTTTGACAGGTCCAGCTTTCACCTGGTACATCAACTTGCAGCCAAACTCGATCCATAGCTGGCAAGAATTGGAGCAGATGTTCCACGAGCAATTCTATAGGATTGAGTCGGAGATTTCCATGGCTGACTTATCACGCTTGCGTCAAATGGACGGAGAGTCGGTGCAGTTATTTATAACCCGATTCAAGAAGGCAATGATCAGATGTCACCTGGACATACCGGAGCGGGAGTTCGTCAAGCTAGCACAAGGCGGACTGCGCTACAAACTTCGAAATAAGTTTTAGGGGGCAGAATTCCATGACTTGTTCAAGTTGGTCTCTCGGACCACTCGATATGAATGCATCCTGAAGGAAGAGTACCAAAGGAAGAACTCATCCAGAGGGTCATACTACAAGGACCCGAATACTGAAATTCACTTGGTGGAAGCTGAGAACCAAGAAAGCGGAGATAGAACATTTGAAGTGGATGCGGCGGAAGTAATAGCCACACATCCACATGTTTGCAAGGCTTTTGCTAGACCAGTAAGTAGCCAGAAAGTTCCACAGCTGGTGATGGACAAGAGAAAGAATCGGGTCGAACCAGAGAAGGTCTACAGTTTTGACATCTCCAAGCTGATCAAATTTTTGACTACCTGCTGGCCGACAAGGTGATTAAATTACCTGACAGCCATATCCTGCCAACAGCTGAAGAGATGAAGAAGAAACCATACTGCAAATGGCATGGTACGTGGTCACATCAGACTATCAACTGCGTGGTCTTTAGGAATACAATCCAGGCGATGATTGACAAACAAGCGTTAAAGTTTCCAGAAAAAGGGAAAACGATAATGCAGGTGGATAGTAATCATTTCCCGTCAGCCGAAGTGAACATGGTTTTGGCCAATATTTCAAATTTGGCAAAACCCAGAGTTAGGGTGGACCTGCGACAAATGTCATCTGGAGGAATTTGGAATAGAGATGTTAATCTTAGAAGAGAGTATTCGGCCGAAAATGTAAAATCTCCTTCTAAAGTGCTTTGTACACATTGTAAGCATGAGGTTGAGGAAAGAAGGATAGGCGTCCGGCAAGGAATCAGAAATTCGACGTGACAAAACCACCAATGGAAAGTCACAACCATAACTTTGTTTTCCAACGTATGAGACCGAAGTTGCAGAAAGGATCAGGGAAGCTGAACAATCGACACCATGAGGGGCAAGGTGAGCCAAAGCTCCAAGTTACTTTTTCCAGAAACCATCCGACAAGATTGGTTTCTCAGAAGATTGAGGAATCGAAAACTTTTAAGTCACATGCTATGGAGGTAAATCGTTGGTATTGTGCGGGATATAAGCCTTATCATCTGCTTAACAAAACCCAGAAGAGGTGGATGCATCGCCCGTATTCTGAAAGTCTGATAGCAGGTCGACAGGATAAGCAAAAGGATGGTATCATGCCAAATAAGTTGGAGTCGTGTTTTGACAACGTGAATGGAAGACATGAGATCGCAGGTCTATCCAAGAAAGTCAACACCTTATCTGGAGCTCTACGGAGGAAGAAACCCGTAAAAAGATGGATCCAAAAGCAAAGTACAGAACTTCAGTCGTGCTTGAAGAACATGGACGATTGTCCAATGCTAGAAGACATAGTTGTTTCTTCAAACGTCAAGCCATCAACGATCAAATTTGGAAGTATGGATGAGGTGATGATCAACGCAATTGCCATCTTGCCTGTGTCATTTGGATCCCAGTTTCAGTTGGCATGATAGAATCAGAACGTCGTCCAGCGGAAGTCATGATCTAAAAGAAATTCGAACGCAGTGTAAGATGTCAGATCGGATGCTAGAGAATATGATACTGGGGGGTAATGCCCTGCATATGTAACATCAACAAGTCAGAAAATTAGGCCAAAAATGTATACGGCCATTCACTATAATTTTAGCTAGCCATTTTAGACCGCTTTTAAGGCCGAGTCAAAGAACTCGGCTAAAATTCAAAAATTCACAGCTAACCTGTTCAAATAGATATAATATATAGGTATAAGGGAAAGTAAGCAGGTCAAAAGACTGTTTGTCTACTAACCGTCAAAAGATTACCGTATCGAGATGACCCGACATAAAGTTGAATTCATTTCCTTCAAAATTGGCTGGATGCAGTTGGGTCATGTCAGCAATGTAAGAAGCTAGAGTATGCAAAGAAAATTTCAATAAATATTTGGCATCAACAATCTCGGTGACGTCGTCATAATTGATGAAATTTGACAAAGGACATAGACAAAAACATGTTAAAAATATCCAGATGAAGCTGAAGTGGAGACGAAGAAGTGCAAACCAAACTCCAAAGATGCCGAAGTCTATTCCCTTCGTCCCCATCCATTTCAGTCTAGCCTGCGTCCGAGTCTAGTCCAAGTTCAGCTGCGCATCTCCAGTTGCACGTCCAAACACTGATAAGTCCGTGACTCTTGGTATTCTTACAACTAAAAAAAAATACAAAAATACAAAAATTGCAAGGCACCTCCAATTCTCCGTCAAGCCCAGCGTACTTCAGTCAGCCCACAATCCGCGTGAGCTCCAGCTGCGAGTCCAGCTGCCAAGCCCGCGTTCAGCCCGATCCGCGCCCGAATCCAGCCCAGCTCGCACTCCAGTCCGCGCCCAGCTCCAGCCCAGCACGCCCAGCAGCCCTTCCGCGAGTCTGGCTCGACTCCACCAAACCGCCTCCAAAAGCCCACCCGAGTTCAGCTAGATCCACGCCCCGTGTGAACAGTAGGTCATCTTCTCCAAATGCCGCCGCTGCAAAGCCAATCCACGCCAGCCACTGCAAACTCAAACGGTGCCACTACTGCAAACTCAACCGCACCACTGCGAAACAAATGCCGCTGCAATGCCAGTCCGCCCCAGCCACTGCGAACTCAACCGGTGCCGCTACTGCAAACTCAACCGCACCACTGCGAAACAAATGCCGCTGCTGCGAATCCGCGTCGGCCCGCCACGGAATCAACCGAGTTGCTAAGCTCCGGGATGAGCCTCCACCATTGAAGCCGAGATAAATCTCTCCCAAGCCGACACACCTTTGCTGCTTCGGTTTGGATTTGAGATGGAGTCCGTATAGAAACCAATGTTCGTTTGCATGGATGCATGGCCGGCAGAGAAAAAAAAAAGAGTTCGGTTTCGTTTACTTACTTGAAGATTGATTTGACAGCTTGGAGCTCACTGCAAAGAAGAAGACAAGGTTATAGTTTGATAAAGGAAGTTCACCAGATTGTACTAAAGAGAATTAGTAAAAAGCATACATAATTTAAAACAAATGGTGTTGGCTAGGTTGATAAAATATACACATGTATATATATATATATTGTGCTTGAAATCTATGGAACGGAAAGTGCGGCTTGGAAGTAAAAAAGGAAAAGAAACGATGAAGATTTTGGAAAGAAGATCAATAATAAAGGATTGCTAAAATTGTGGGCAATGAGAAGCCAATTTTTGGAAAGGATTTTGGCCATAATTACTCAATTTTGGGTGCCATATTTTGGGCGGCCGCATGAAAATCAAAATTAAAGGTGTTGCATGGACATTATCTAGAATGGATGAATTGGCTCAAGGACTGAAGAGATGTAAACTGGTCAAATATTGCTTTGCAATTTTATTTATGTTAAACAAAATTACAAAGCAATGGAAGCAATGTTTTGACCATATATTAATTTTTAAGAAAATTAATATTTATTTAAGCTTGATTTTGTAATAGCTTTGTTCCACATCATTTGGAGATGAAAATGCTTTGAAAATGACAAAGTATAAATGTTTGGTTTGAAAAAATAAATTTGGCATCAGTCCCACATCGGAAGCGCAAGGAGTTAGTGAGCCACATTCTCCTATATAAATAGAGGCTTCACAAACTTTGAGAAAAGACTCGCGTATCCACACACACCAGAAAATATAGACTACTTAGTTTATTCTCATTAGAATTTACTTCGAGTAGTCAAGTGTTTTAGTTGAAAATTTTAATTAAANATGGGGATCCAATCATGTTATGGACAACCAAGTTCTCAAGGACATTGCGTTGGCTCGAGGCAAATCGGTTGCTCAGGTTCTTAACAATTTCATTATGTTTCATTCTTCTTTTTTGAATCTTGAAATTTCCCTAGTAATTAATTAGAACTAATTCAGAAATTGAGTTTAACAGAGGATGATGTGTACTTTTGGTTTGGCAGGTTTCTCTTAGATGGATATATGAGCAAGGAGCGACTTCAGTGCCTAAGAGCTACAACAAGGAGAGGTTGGAAGAGAACTTTGATATCTTTGATTGGGAACTGACACAGGATGATCTTCATAAGATCAGTCAACTCTCACAGAAGAAATTGATACTCAATGTTTTTCTTGGAAATGGAACTGATCTCGAGTTTCTTCATGAATTATGGGACGGAGAGCTTTGATCAAATCAATTATGGCAAAATTAACTTTAAAATATATGATAGCCGTTAGTAATGCAAGATTATTTCTTTTTTTTTGTTTTTTGTTTTTGTTTTTGTTTTTATTTAGCATTCTGTGCATGGTTTTAAGATGGACATGTTTTTTTTCTTTTTTTCCACATCATTTTGCATAGAACAATGCTACAGCTTACATATAGCAAATTTATTAATCAAACATTTTGATATCTAATGATATGTTTATTACTTTACAATTAAATCCAACGAAATAGTATTATATTGGATACTAAAAATTTTGTAATGCTGTATTCGTGGCCAAACTATGAAAGTGACACCTTTTCTATCAAATCTTTCTCTCATTTGTTACTACATCAAAATTCACATTGAATTGTGGGATCAACCCGTAGTTCAGTTTTATCAATCCAAATTTGTAAACAACATATATGTAATAGCATTCTATTGTATGAACCTTACTTAAATTATCAGGAAAAGGCTAGGCTAACATATATAATACATTTTTGAAAATTTTTAAAGGTTACAACCTCTTGAAGAGCACCTAAATAGAAT